>JAALXK010000154.1:0-164743 GCA_012977745.1 Fusarium anguioides | reverse complement strand
ACGTTCATCTTGTCCGAAATCGCTAGTGATGGTGATGGTTATGGCATGCACTAGATTTTTGAGGATGTGCCATGGCGGACCTCCGGCTGAAAACAGGTTCGATCAGCTGCCAGCGAGATCCAGCCCTCGAAGTCGGCCCGCGCTCGCGGTGCCTACCTCCGAGTGTCCTTCAAGAACACTCGTGAGACCGCCCAGGCCATCAACGGCTGGAAGCTTCAGCGCGCTGTTACCTTCCTCGAGAACGTTAAGGAGCACAAGGAGGCCGTCCCCATGCGACGATATGCCGGCAGCACTGGCCGCACCGCCCAAGGTACGACTTGCACTATAGTGATGGAACTTTTTATTGGATTTCGAGAAGATCTGGAGGGATCGTCAACGGACGATTGAGATAAATGTCAGAGGAACCATATGCTGACGGACTTAATCAATAGGCAAGCAGTTCGGTGTCTCCAAGGCTCGATGGCCCATCAAGTCCGCCGAGTTCCTTCTCGGTCTCCTCAAGAACGCTGAGGCCAACGCTGACGCCAAGGGTCTCGACACCGGTGCCCTCGTTGTCAAGCACATCCAAGTCAACCAGGCCCCTAAGCAGCGACGAAGGACATACCGTGCCCACGGTCGTGTATGTTTTCCAATTCTCCCGACTTAAGATCCACCTCCTAACAGCATCTTCAGATCAACCCTTACATGTCTAACCCCTGCCACATCGAGCTCATCCTGACCGAGGGTGAGGAGGTTGTCCAGAAGTCCGATGCTGTTGTCGAGCGTGAGCACCTTAGCTCGCGCCAGCGCGGTGCCCGTCTCCGCAAGGCTATCACCTCCGCTTAAACAAATCACCAACCTTTATCAAGTAGACAAAATTTAAGCGCTGGTTGAAAACTGGGTTTACTTCGGGATCATCTGTACTGTAACTGTGTGACTTTTGACAGGCTCTTGAACAAAGGGACACTGCACCAAGATTACATCACAAAACTCGATCAATTGTTCTAGGGTTTATGCGAGGGTGGTTCGTGGCTTTTCATCTCCTGGTGTATGGCAGGCTACGGTGGTGATCATGGCATTAAGGGAAACGCATCAAAAAGTTCGCAAGGTTTTCTTGACGAAATAAAATCAATCAAGTCCTCCTATGTCTGATCCGTGGCCGCGATAGTTATGTGACGTGACCAAAGATATCTGAATTAAAAGCTTACTCCGGTTAGACCCGCGTGACATGGTTTGCAGAGAAAAATCCCATGCAAGAAGTTGGACCTCACTCTCTGTTTCATGCACGTCGATACAATCTCCTGTCTTGGTCCACAACCTTCGCTTTGTTATCTCTGATTATGCAATTCGTTTATAAATGCTCACAATTACGTACCTAGTGATTGCAGGGATCCCTATCCGATTCCAATACTCCGCCTTGTCAAATACAAGCAACGATAGCAAAGCCTTCCCAAGCTAGTCTTCCATCTAACCTACAGCTAGCGTAGTGTTGATAGACACTTTGTCCAATCCTGACTGTTTGGCCCAATTGCCATTTCCCACCCAGTTGTCACCTTATAAAAAGGAAACCAAACACCAAACGCCCATTTCATCCTTTCTGCCAAACCAATGCTCAATAGCGCTTTTTAATCCTTATCCATTCAGGCTGGGAGAAGGACTTCGTTCGTAAACGCCAGGAACAGGAGTAATAGATCCAGTCCCTGGTTCATCGTGCACCGCCTGAAGAGGCAATCATGTGCCTTGATCTCTCAGAGGAGCGTTATAAACCCTCAATCGCCAAATCAAGGTCAACGAGTTGTGTGTCATCATCTACCGTGCCATGGCCAGGGAATTGTATGTCTTCAACAGCTGTCACCAGGGGAGGGACACCAGCGTGGTTACCGTAGGCGTTATCCTAGAAATCCAGGGTCACCATAGCATCGCCGTTTCTAGCACCGGGAATGCTGGCAGCATCAACTGTGCCAGAAAACCGCCCTCTTCCAGGGTGCTCAACACCATCCGCTATAGCATCGGAGATCGTCTGTCCTTCGTAGATATTTTCCCACCCCATATCCATCCCAAAGGCATTGGTGAGCTGGAACAACTCCGGATTTCGCAAGCAAGGTGCAATGCGGCCGAGCAACTTGTCTCGGGACTTTTGCATCAAAGGTGACATATCTTGGCTGTGCGGGTTGCCGTTGGCGCCAAGGCCTTGTACGCCATGAGGTAAAATACTTCTGGTATTCAGAGCTGATACATCGACTGAGACATAGCCACATGACTTAAACGAGAGACACTTGAGAGTATACTTCTTCTCATCAGAGCGCAGACGGAATGGAGACGGGATGTGTTGACCCAAGGGATCTGGCTGGTCTAACGCTGGTAGGTTTGTAATGGTCGAAGCGGATTCGTCTCTGGCGGTCAAAATGTCTTTGATCTTGATGCTTGGAGAGAAATGCTCAATGATGCCTGCCCAGGAAAGCACTTCAGGTTGTTGCAGAACATCTAAAGGCATAGACGGTTGCCCAGGAACTTGATTATTGGTCTGTGGCTGGTTTGCCTGTGCGTTCTGCTGAGGCAGCTGGTTCAATTGGCCAAGTTGCAGCGGAGTTACCCAAGGAATATTGCCCGGCTGTTGCTGACCCGGGAGCAGCTGTGCAGGTGGCTGTCCTGGCAGCATCATCAAGCCCAGCAGATGGGCAGTGTTGACATTCGCCGCACCAGCTTGCTGAAGAGGAGCTTGTGGAGTAAGAGTTGGTGCCCCAGAAAGCGACACGGATTCCAGATCGAGTTTCTCGAGTTTGGAGAGAGCCATATTGCGTATTGTTTGCAGAAAGACGTGCGGCGAGGCCCAGCAATTCTTGAGTGACAAATGCTTGATAAACGGCAAGGTCAGGAGATCATCCGTATGGGTTCTGGGGCTATCAACCCAAGTCATGAGTTGAGGTTGTTCAAAGAAAGGAGCCGGAAGAATGTAGTGGTTTCTCTGATAAGTTCCAGGTGCAAACTCTCCACCACATATCCATTCAAAGTGAAGACTCTCAATATTTTGTTGGGCGCCAATATACTTGTTGAGCAGCTGATATACTTTGCCGACGGCTTCAACAGGAGAAATAGCTGTATCTTCAACGCACCCAGGGGCAGGTTTGGAAACACGTCGCCAGTCAGCAATGACGCCTAGTGAAACGTTGTTGAGGGACGGCAGGTTTTGCCAAAGCTCATGTCTATACAGTATGTACACATGGCTGCTTGGGATCTTGGCAATCGTTATGGTTGTAAGATTCCTAAAACAATCATCTCTGGCGTTGTCGATGAGGCCAATGACGTATGACTGGATCATAGCTCGATGCGCCCACTCGAGCTCAAGAAGCATCTCTTTCTGTGCCCTTGTGAGGCTGGAAGGAATAAGCGGGTGATTGGCCACCTCTGCGACTACTGGCTCGAAGTCAGCACGGTGTGTGGTCTGTGTCAATGATCGCCTCGCCTCCATTTCACTAAGAATAGAGGTCCTCTCGTCAAAGTCAATCATGTTAAGGTTGGTGCCTTCGGTTTCCAACATCATGAGAACAGCCTCGTTAATCTGAGCGCCTGAATATCCAGCATCCGAGGCCATTTTTTGCAGCACGGTTCGTTTAAAGCTGATGGGATTCTCAAACACAGGCTTTTTGAAATCCCTGACCATTTCGTTCAAATCTGACATAGTGACGATGGGCTGCTTTCGGGCTTGCGAGTCGGAGCCTGTGTGGCGCCAGTTTTGGGTCGCAAAAACGGGGTGAAGAGTAGTAGCATTTCGTGCAATGTGATCAGGCCCCGACAGAAACCCAAGACCAGCATCACAGCAGAGTCCGAGGTTCGTGACCTTGACCAAACACTTGAGCGCCTCCTTCATGGCTTCGGTTTCGTCGGCGGTCTGTTCGAGACCTTCAAGGTCGGTGTACCGGTGGTAGGTTCCATGCGGCCAGCGGTATATACCCCAGAAAGAGGGCACAGCTTCTTGTGATGGCTTGACGGGGGGATATGAGAGGGTTTCCTCATCGAGCTCCAATGAGAGCGCAAAGCGCCGGATGTGAGGACCAAAGGATTGGAAGATGCGCATCCCATTTGAAAGCAGGGCAGAAGACGTGCGCTTGAGGACGCCATTCTCGTCTCGGTCCAATTTGCTATAGAGTTCGGACTTGAAGGGCACAACAACATTTCGGAAGTATTGCGCAGAGACTTTGATCTCGAACTCTTTACAGACAAGTCGCAGACATCTAACTTCAAGGCGTGTGAGGTGCGAAATGATAATTTCGAAAATCTCGACGGGTATTTGGTCTTTGGGCCAGGTGACGGAAGACGTTTGAGGGCTCCAATCGGGAGAATCAGATCGTTCAGAAAGGCCAGTCATTTCATCGTCGCAAGACGGGGGAGCAGTGCTTGGTCTTCTCTGCTCCGATAATGGATCGGCGGTGTTGATCGAGCTGGAAGCCATATTGGCGATGGCTGCAAGAGTCGCAAATCTCGTGGTCGTAAGTGTCGGTCTCAATAAGGAGAGTAGACGCTTGAGGTTGTAAACATTCGGCCGGACGGAGGGCAAGATATCGTCACTGAGATGGTGGGGTGTAGCGGGGATGCGAATGCGATGATGTAAAAGAGGAGGTTGAAGGATATTTATATACACGACGTTGGGTTATGTTACTTGATGGCAAGCCGTTATGAATGGCTAGAACCTGAGCCAGTGACAGTTAATGAAGGAGATTGTCGATATCAAGAGTGAAAGGGTGAATGAATTTCGTGATGTATTGCTGTGTCGGCTGCAGTAGGCAGGTAAATGAACGGGTTAGATCGGGTCGATGCGGCCGGCGGCTTGTGGCGAACGTCTGGGGGAAGCTGAAATCGAGGGGACGGGGCCCTCGTCTCCCGGTAGTTGGTAGAGTAGTTGTCGATCTATGCCGGGGTTAATTGTGCGATTGCGGCTCCGAAGGAAGAAAATAAGTTAATGAGTTGAGGATGGGGATGGCATGTTGATGTTTAGACGTTGACTACCTACCTAGCCTGTGGGGGAGGGATAAGGATAGCAGTACTACCCACCCACTGTAATTGGAAGTGCCCGGGCATGTTCCGTGCCACCAGTGTACTTGTATGACAGCTGCGAGGCGGAAGGAGTTCATGTACCTGTCTGGTACCTGATAAAACCCTGGCTTACCTACAAACAGCCCACTGGACATTAATGCTGCTGAATCATGAACTCCAGTGCCCTTAGATATACGAGTACGTTTGTTATAGTATTTAGCTATACAAAGATCTCCATCACTTAACTTATCGGCATAAATATCAGGAGTGATTTTACTTAAAAAAGGAATGGTCTCTTTTGTAACTTTCGATACGTACTTTCATCCAGCCCTCATCACCTATTCAAGGATCAGCCCTGTGGCCACCCCCCATGGGGAGACCCATCAGAATACCATGGCTTGAAACCCCGGAGAAGGCCGGAAGTCATTGACGATAAAAAAGGGTCTAAGGCGTATGTGGTGCATCGCAAGTTTACAACTGGAAAACCAACGTTCACATGTGAATTCACTGAGATTGCAGCAAATGCTCAAGTCAGAAGTTGAATTATTAACCTCTACAGCGCTAACTTTAGGGGGATATTACATGACCAAACCAAGACTATCTACGTGTATAAGAGAAGAATCAAAAACAATATATTTTCCTCCTTTATTCGACCAGTAAATTTACTCGTCGCTTTCTTCAATATCGCCAGCCCAGAACCAGTATCTGATATCCATGTTAGCTATCAAATCTCAGACTCAATTTCATAAAGACATGACTTACAATGTAGCGTATTGAACTTCAAACTGGGCCTTCATGCCTGCACAAGTGGCAGGAGCACTTCCTCCAGCGGTTGTAGTTCGATAAACCTCCTTTATGTTGTTGGTGGCACCCTCAATGGTTGTGAGTCTGAGCCATGGCACAGCACCCTCACCAAGCTGCCCTTTAGCAGAGAGAGATGGCGCAGGCGCGCTGCTGTTCTTTGCGCATGGGGCTTCACCAATATCCTGGTTAGGTGTGCGAAGGTCGAAGTAGGGAACACCGTCGGCAGTGAAGTAGTGGTGACCAGACTCGGCGAGAGACATGGGGCCAAGCTTGGTGGCGTCTGTCAATGGGAAGTGAACAGCCATACCAGGGATACGTTCGATAAGGTCGGGATATAGTGCAGAGGCGCAGCTGCCGTTGAACAGGGTAGCGACAGCACCAACAAGAACAGGAGCTGATGAAGGTTTGCTGGTGTCGCATGTATAGTTTTGTGTACCACGGCCGATGGCGACATGCATAAGTTTCAAGCCCTTGGCGGGGGGGAGCAGTTGACCATCTTAAGTCGCTCGTTAGTCCTGAAGTATCCAGAATAGAAGAATGAAATAGCATACCGAGAGGCATCTTAGCTTGTGAAAGATCACACACAGGAGCCATATCTGACGCCTTGACAGCCTTGACCTTATCCGCAACCAAGTTGAAGTAACTGGACAGTGATCCTAATGTATCGATGGCATCTCGAGCACTGGCGATTGTGTATGCAGGAAAGGTGGGTGCTGCAGAAGCAGTTACTGCTAAGACAGAAGCGACGAATGTTGATAATTGCATCTTGAAGGTGTGTATAGAGGCGATGTTATGTGATTTGGGGTGATGTCGTGGGTATAAGCTGTCGGTATCGTTTCAAGTCGTCAAGACGTATGCCGTTACAAGAGAAACAAAGCCCAACAAACAACAGAAATGTTTATAGATAATCGATCGGAACGAGACTTGAGAGAGAAAACTTGATGACCCTAAGAAATAAGGAAATAACAGATAAGGAAAAAGAGAACAAAAGGAAAAAAGAACGCTCAGCGTCTTTGAGTGTATACAGAGAAATGCAAAGAGATCTTTTCCTGCCTCTTTCTTTTTCTTCTTCAACACCATCAGGCGACGAACCCTTCTCTTATTATACCAGCCTTCCCCTCCAGCCAAGACTTCGTCACACGCGCCTAAGCGTGCAGGCGGTAAGTCTAAGCAAACGGCCATGATTGGATCACCTGCCAAGATCTAGATATAAAAATAAACACCAGCCCTTTAATGTCTGAGATGGGGCCTGCACGTTTGGTTCATTTGTGATGTGAGAAGCGGATTGAGTAATGAGGTCCAATCATTAAGTGATCGTAGAGAGCTACTGGGGTTGTGATTGGTGGAGACGTTGAGTTTAAGCGCTTGTCTCGGGCGTCGGCATATTGATGCATGGGCGTTTAGAGATGGAGGATGGGCACGAGGGAATGGGAATGAATGCCACGACAATGATAATTCCGAGTTTTATGGAAATTTCCATGCGAGATATGGGTTCGGTGAGTCAAGTTCGTCATCAAAGAGCTTCTTATGATGATTAGTCGGCAGATTTAATGTATATAGCGTGCAGACATCCGTTGGTGTATCTTTGTTATCACTGCCGACATCCCCATAGCTCAGTACTTTTGAAAACCAGAAATACGACAATGTATTTATTCTATCTCAAAACAGAATATAACAAAATCAAGCAGAGTTACATTCCGATCTCTCCACCCTACCCTTTTATCTCCAAGCCAACCGGAATATCGTTATCCGTACTCTGTAATGGCTACCAAGATCTCTCGGCGTCACCTACGAACCAACCCCATCACAACATCGAAACACCCAAGACCTCCTAAGAAACGAGAAACAAAGTTCCTTGACCAGAGTAAATTACCTACAGGGTCCTCTACAACGTGTCGACAACTTGCAGAGCTCTGGTTGGCCCGCGGATCATGCATGTCGACGGGCCGCAATAAGCGGCCAGCGGCTGCAGAAAATAGCAACTGACTCCGCGACCCCTCATTGGCATCTTCCAAACGCTATTGCTACCTTACGGATATAGCCAAGCTTCTATGTATCCATCATGACTTGCATGTTTTAGCGGAGCTCGAAAGCAGTCGAGAACAAGTCTATCACATGCTTATGATTCTTCCTTGAAGAGGTTGCATAGGTGGATCATGTTATGGTCTAGTTTCAAGGTTCTTACCCATCCATCCATCACAACAACAGTACCTACATACATAGTACATGCCATCTATCTTGGCACCTCGCTTACACCAGCACTAGATTTCGCTTGCTTCCATCATACACATAACACAAGATTCCAGATATCCAATTACTCCACTACCAAGCCGGTCTGAACCCAGGCTTGTATTGATAATGATACATTCCTATCTCCCGCGGAGATTCATTAACACGTTCCTTTTCCAGCTCTTGGGCAAAACATACACACGAAAAAGACGGCGCATCGCCCTCTAGACTACTTAGCAGGGTCTTTAGGCGCTCCGTCCATTGGACTGCCAAGTGAGCCCCCGGCCACTCCAGCTGCTGCTGCCGCCGCGGACTCAAGATGAGTTACCCGCTGGACATCTGACGAACTCAGCCAATACAGAGACACAAACACCAGCAAATGGAGTGCCATGCAGTATGCGGCGAACAGGTTTCGGCTGGTTCGCGAGGCAAGAACTGTGCGTGTCAATGAATATACTGCACGTTCTGGGAGACTCATCCGTTTATATGCTCGAGCGGACTCACGTCCGCGAAACGCTGCAAACGGGGAAATATTCGACTCGTATGCCTGGCGGTAACGGTCCATGGCGATACCAGGGTTTCCAGTCTCTCCAATTGACACAGTCGATGGGTTTGGGTTCGCCCCGTACGCTGACGATGTCGCTGCACCGCCTCCTCGGTTGTAAGTTGAAACATATCTTGTCTTTTCGTACAGGTTGAGGTTGTCCTTCTGTAGCGCCGCGACTTCCTGGCGCAGTTGTGAGACAGTTCGGTGCGTGTCTGAGAGTTCCTCCTCAAGCTCCGCGTTCTTCTTCTTGTAGCGATCACGCTGGGCAGTAACCATTGGCAACATGCCGGAACCTCCTCCATAGACTCGCTCACCGGGCTCACCTCCTCCCATACGGGGATCCATGCCGCTAATGATCGATGAAGTTGGCGAAATTCTACCACTCTTGCGTCCGACTGCCCGAGTGACATATGTACCAGCTACGGATGCACCGGATGGAAATGCGTTAGCACCCTCCTCTTGGATGGTCTCCAAATCACTTTCCAGTTTCTGGTTGAGCTTTTGGGATCGCTCTAACTCTGCGTTCGTTCTGGAGAGCTCCTCTTGAAGGTCTTCCAGACGGCTTTGTAGATCGTTGTGTGAAACGCGCAGGACCGTCAACTCATCACCTAACTTCTTGTTTCGAGCTAAGAGAAGCTTTTCGAGGGAGTTGCCTTCGGCATCCTGAAGCGAAGGATGCTCTCGTACCTCATCGTCATCACCCGTAGAGAATTCGATGCTCTTGAGCACCTCGAGCTCCTGCTTAATATCGTCGTAGTCACTCCACTTGTGAGCCTTGTTCTTCAACACGTCCCTCTCTTCCTTGAGAGCGTTCACCTCTCTCTCAATAGATCGCAGTTTGCCATCCAACTCTCGCTTGAGGCCCTCTTTTTCCACACGAGCAGCGTCAAGCTTACGAATCATCGACTGGTTCTCTGACCTCACACGCATATATCCAGGGTCGTCCTCGAGGTTTGTCTCCGGTTGCTGTTGGGCCGATGATTTGGCTTGTGCTAATTCTAGTCGCATCTGTTCGTTTCGCGCTTCGACTTCAGCAAGGCGAGAACTAGTACGATCTAGATCTGCATGAAGCATCTCAAGCTCGGCACTGGAGACCTGGTTGCGTTGAGTGTCTTGTTCGTCACCATTCTTGCCCAGTCGCTGGTTAACTTCGTAGCTTGCGCGCATCTCAGTTAGCAAGCGCTCCTGTTTCTCTAGCTTATCTTCCAAAGCCTTCTCTTTGGCCTCCCAATTATCCGTCTTTTCCTCTAATACGGCGTTCCATGATGCCTCGACCTCCTTGACGCGGCTTTCCAAGTTATCCTCCAACTCTTTTCGGACCTTTCGTTCGCTCTGGAGTTTCGACTCGGTCTCTTCGACTTGAGTGGAAAGTTTTGAGACATTTTCTTGCAGGTGCTGGTTCTCTTCGGTGATCTTTGGTAAGGTGTCTTCAGAGAGAAGCATAGAATCGACCGAGGCCTCAAGTAGTGGGTATGGGTCTGGGGCATCGGAGAACGAAGCATAAGTCTGTAGAAATGCCGAGTTGACAGACTTGGAGTGGTTCGTAAGAAGGTCAATAAAGGTCTGGTAGGCTGAGGGTACGTTAGTCTTAGATCGGGACAGGATCCAGTGTTGCATTGTTGGTACATTTTAATAAGCCTTTGACTTCTGTAAGCTTAGAAGCATCGTCAAGTTTGCGGAATTCTTTTGTCTTTTGCGCCAACTCTTTGCGTTGGATGGTTGAGTCCCGCTGGTAGGCGACAATGTCGGAAGCCGTATTATCCAAATTCGAGACAAGAGTAGTGAGGTCGATGGCTATACAAGTAGCAAGTCAGTAGCTGATATTAACCAACGTTCGCTGGTGATCATACTTCGCCAAGCTGATATAGCATGCTGAAACTTGTTCTCTCCCTCAAAGGTGGGCGTAGGCGTGGGAGCTTCAGTCGTACTCGCCAGAGCGGCTTCCACGGCTGCGTCAGTCATGTCGCTGTATTAAGTTGAGGATCAGGGCCGCGCAAAGGAGTGGATATGGCAGCCTTGAACGCCACGGGCGTGATAAAGTGAATATGTTGCAGTTGATACTAGCTTTCGAATAGTCGTAAAGACTTGTGGTTATCGTAATCAGATGGAAGCCATGAGATTGTGCTGATGAACATGAAAGAATGCGGTTTCGTCTCCCTGATACCTTGGGGCCAGGTTGCGGGTTGCGCGTGTCATACAAGCTCATTGGCCACATAAGCTGTCAGGCTGAGAACGCCAAGGTTACAGGGGGAATTCCTTGGACTGACCCCCCGCAGCCTTGCAGCTCAGGGCAGCACAGCCACTGATCACAAGCCCAGCAGGCACCCTACCCACTTAAGGTGCCGTCAGCTTCCAGAGCTTCAGTTAACTCTATCCACTTAACTGATGTCAACATTCATACCTACACCAGCCAAGTCTGAAGTGCCCAGACACAACCGCTCTTAAAACCACAGCGGCATCACCCGACATGCGCTATTCGCTCAAATGATGCTGCTGATAATAACGCCGCTATGACATCAGATGGCTCAGGCGATGGGCCTTCGATTATCAGCCCAGGGCCAACCAGCCGCGAGGATGGCCCTTATGTTCTCAGGACGTTGTTGGATGAGGTACCACTTTCTGCGGACGGTTCTAAAGACGACATCAAGATCAACTGTGTAGACTATCTAGGTAGGTAGCTTTAGTGGGATTCTCAGTGTTCGCGCTCATTATTGACCTCTGCGCATTAGATGCGAACCTGTACGTCGGCACATCAGCCTCTGAGCTGCTTCACTTTGTCCAGATTCCACCCGACCCAAACGATCGTTCTGGGCAACCCGTTTATATCCTCGCATCCCGATTATGCCCTCAATATGTCGAAACTCCAGGCACTCCAAACTCGCGACCTGGTGTTCAGCAGATCCTGCTACTTCCTCGAGTCGGGAAAGCCTGCATCTTGTGCAATTGGACTGTTACTTTTTACTCTTTACCTGAACTCAGCCCCGTCTTCGGAACGACTCTGGTCAAGAACTGTAGTTGGATAGGCGGAATTGATCTCAACGAACCCTTGCTTGATGATGGAGGCGCAGAGAGAAGCGGGGGGGTCACTATTCTCCTCTCTCTTATGCGAAAGATCCAGGTAGTTCGTGTAGGCGAGGAGGATGCGCGCGCTTTCAAGGTACGTATCGGCACACCATATCGACTTGGTTCGTTACTTACACATTCAGAAAATCGACTTCTCGGGAAGCACTTTATCAGTGCGCAGAGACTCAATTGCTTGCGTGGCGGACTCTAAATCGTATGCACTTATTGATGTGGAACAACAACTCAAGATCCCATTGATGAGTATCTCATCGTTGGAAGAAACGACTCCACCCAATGAAATTGGACACGCTCAAAGCATTGGGGCTGATACATCGAGTGGGCTTCTCCGAAGCTCTTCTTCAACTGGAAATCGCCCATCCAGCGAAGCCCCAAGTCACAGCCGGAGCACGAGCTTGGGTGGTTCAATATTAGACAGTATCCGTCGGCAAGATCATCGCAGCAGTGAAGGTGATGATTTCCTTGGCCGCAATTCTTCACCACAACCATCCATCAGCCCCAGGCCGTCAATGGAGAGAGCTTCGACCCCGAACCCGCCTTCACTCGACAAACCTCTCCCTGCCGCACCGTCACCGTCAGTTACTCCTTCTCAATCGACAGACCCTCGACCCAAGCCTGGCTCGGTCTTTCTTAAACCCCACATCACATCTCCGACCCCTGATGAATTCTTGCTAGTTACTGGAACTGACCCTTTGGAACCGGGAATCGGCATGTTCGTAAATCTCGATGGTGACCCTACGCGGCCCACTCTTGAGTTTACCAGGTATCCCAGGGAGGTTGTTGTGGATAGTCCACCGTCAGATTCAAACTCATCGAAACCATCACCAACTCAGGAAGAAGATGGTTATGTTCTGGCGTCGATGACAAGAGAAAAAGGCGGCTTGCAGCACGGACTAGAGATTCAACGATTTGATGCTGGCTCAGATGCGAACCCGCAGAAGTATTGGTTGGCAGCTAGTGAAGCTGATGGAGTATATGGCATTCGCTCCCTTGCTGGCAGTGAAGAAACACGATTTGATGAAATCGTTCAGAAGCTGTCACAGAGGCGATATACACCCTTTTCTGTCTCTACCTCTCCTGGAACTCCTGATCCTTCATCCTTAGTCAAATCTTCAGACTCTAGGACCGCATTATCAATAGAACATCTCTCCAAAGAGAAGGAGCTATTCGACCGAAATATGGACTCGCAGGACGAAGAGTCACTCCCAGAGGAGTGGGAAGCAAATCGCAACGCAGAAGGCGAGGAGTTTGCTCGCCAACTTGCCAAAGCTCAGGCAAGATTAGCGGTCTGGAGTGGAAGCCGCATTTGGTGGGCAATCCGCAATCCTTTACTCATACAACTTGACGCCGCATTAGAATCTGCCTGTGCCGGAGATGTTTTCAACCCTGCTGAATTGGACAGGCAGGCAATTTTCACCACTCTCAACTCTATCAGGGGCAGGGAGCCGCAAAGCGAGTTGGAATTTATGACCTACGGGTATATAAGACAGAAGGCTGGCATTCTGCTCTTGACGAACTTATTGAAGTCGCCTGAAGACAAGCAGTTCACGGAAAATGATGTGAAGGCTCTTGAAGATGTGTTGGTTGAGAGTGGTCTTGACCCAAGAGTAGTGCTCTCACTGATCCCCAGCATTCGAAATGAGATAATTGAAGGCCCGCGCGGGATCTGGATATACGGTGGCGTAAGGAGGGCCGCTGATGCCTACCTCAGAAGCAGAGAGTTCCAAATGACATCTAAGGATAGTATTGGAACACTGGAGCCGAGGACGATGCATTTCCTTCGTCGGTTTCTTGGAACATGGCGAAAGAAGAAGGGCTTTGGTAGTGTTGCCGATGAGCGAGAAGTGTTTCACACTGTTGATGCAGGTTTACTGCTGGTTCTTCTCGAGATTGATCAACACTCTCCTAAAGGACTTGGCAAAGGAGGTCCGGTAAGATCTGAGCTATACGAAATTGTGGACAAGGGCGTGGACTGTTTCGAACGCGCAGTTGGTCTACTCGAAACATACCACCGTCTCTTCGTCCTGAGTCGATTGTATCAAAGTCGGAAGCTGTCAGGCGATGTGCTGGCCACTTGGAAGCGAATTATTGAAGGCGAGAAAGACGTGGGACAGGAGCTTCGTGAGGGCGAGCAGCGAGTTCGTGAGTATCTGACCAAGATCAGTAGCCAGGCTCTTGTCCAAGAATACGGTGTCTGGCTGGCGAATCGCAACCCTAAACTTGGTGTTCAAGTTTTCGCTGAAGACAAGGGAAGGGCACCCAAGTTTGAGCCAGCACAAGCCGTCGCAATCTTGCGAAACGAGGCGCCTGATGCAGTCAAATACTACCTGGAGCACTTGGTATTTGGCAAAGGGCACACTACCTATATCAACGATTTGATGGCTTACTATCTTGACGTCGTTGTTCACGATCTTGAGTCGTCTGAGGAAAGCCGAACTATAGTCCGAGCGACTTATGAAACATACCGTGCCCTTCAAGCTCCCAAGCCTGCTTACAGCCACTTCCTTCGAGACAACGCCCCAGTCGACAATGAAGTTTGGCACAGCCGTCTTAGGCTGCTTCAACTATTAGGCGAGGCAAATGATTATGATGCTGCAACAATAAGAGATCGGATCTCTACCCTGCCCGATGATCTGCTTGTCCCCGAGACTATCATTCTCGCTGGCCGGGAGCGCAAACACTCCGACGCCCTCCGTCTTCTGGTACACAACTTGGGCGATTACGACACCGCTGTCTCATATTGTCTTCGAGGCGGCGCTAACACAACAGGCGCTGCCCCTTCTGAGCAACCTTCATTTGAGGAGCAGCGTCGCCTCTTTAACGTCGTCTTCCATGAGTTGCTCTCTCTTGAAGACATCAGTGATCGCATTGAGCAGACCGGAGCGCTCCTGGAGCGTTTTGGTGGCTGGTTTGAAATTGACGAAGTGCTTGGTCTCATCCCCGATGACTGGTCTGTCGATATCGTTGCAGGGTTCCTTGTCGGGGCGCTCAAGCGTCTAGTAGGAGAGCGGCATGAAGCTATGTTGACCCGCGCCCTGAGCGGAGCGCAGAACTTGCGTGTCAACTACGATCTTGTTGTCAAGGTTGAAGAGAAGGGGCCAAGCATTGAAGCTCCAAATTAATACGTACCCGGCTTGACAAGCTGGGCTGTTTCATTATATAAAGAGAGGGATTCATAGCGAGCTTATGTACCGAGAAACATATTCAACTTAATTCAGAGGTCGTGTTCATCTATTCTTGTTGTGATAACATACATATAGCGTCTGTGTTCATCTTGAAGTACATTTATAACTTTTGTCCCACTGCTCTCAGCTATCTCTAAGTTGGTTCCACCCCTCACAAAGGCGCTGCTCCGCCTCATCTGCGGGCGGCAGTCAGATGTTCCTTGGCAGGAAAGCCAATCAAGAGGATTGCAAAGGCAAAACTAAAAGGAAGCACCGTGCTCCGCCTCGATGAAGTGAGGCGGTTCTTGGGGTCCAGGCGTTAAAATGGTTGTGGCATATAAAGCTCCCTTTCCCCTCACTCAGCTGGAGCTTTTCGTCATTAATTGACGGTTATATCACCCTCACGATGTCGAGATCCACTTCAGCGAAGCAACTACGAGCCACCGCTTTCGTACTGTAATGTCATCGTCACGCTCAATATCCCACACTCTCTCCTCGCCGTTGCAGTCCCTCTCCCAGATCTTCTCAACCTCAAGACCAGCCTTCTGTAGTGCCTCTGCATTGTAAAAACCGCTCATTTTTGTTCGGCCTGTGTGAAATCCAGCGACAACCCAGCATCGAGCTTCAGGTGTGCGCTTGAGGAAGTGGGTGATGGAGCGGTGCAGGTTTTCGTGCTGCCAGGGCATCCAGAGACAGTCGGCGGCAATGATCCGGTCGAATGAGTGAGCAGCTGTTACACTGAAGGGGTCATCGAGCTCGCCCCAGGAATGTCCGTGGACAGACACTGCAGCAGAAGGAGTTGTCTCTGCAGATGCGGGTGAGAAGGAGGGCTGGATGTTGCGTGAAACGTTTGTACGAAGTGTTTTGAGGACAGGTTCAGCTGGGTAATCTGTGACAACGACACGCTTTGCGCCCAGAAGACCACCCATGATACTTGGCAACGCGGTTCCAGCTCCGAGTTCAAGAATTTCGAGGTCTTTGACATCAAAGGAGATAATATCCTGCGCTTCACGGGGCTTCTCCAGCGGTATTTCAAGCGAGTCGGCCTCGATAAACTCTGCAAGCAGAAGAGAGGCGTTCCAAAGGTAGTGAGAGAACAGCTTTCGATCGTCTTCCTTTACAGGGTCGGCAAGATCGATAACAAGAGGTTTGGGAAGATGAGGTGAGGCATATGAGAGGTTGTGTTCAGCGTCGCCATGTTGGTTTGTGATATCGTCGGGGAAAATTACGCCCAAAGCGGTTGAGAGATAATCCTCTGGGCTGTCAGCCTCGCCGTTGACAGAGATTCGCCAGGTGAGAGACATCGTCGTGAAAGTAATATCGATTTGAAGTCTTTTTATAACTTGTGAATGCCCAATTAAGTCCGATTCAATATTGCTCGATTTGCCTGATAGATAGATCACTTGCTTGATCTCACTCTAATAAATTCCCATGTGTGACGTATTGAGTAACCTGGAAATTATTTACTCAGGCGATCTGAATAGCAATATGCCGCTTGGAAATCCGTACAGACAGTTGCTCGAGGTATAATTCGCAATGAGTTGAGGGTTAGGTATGAATGGACGACTGGTGGGGGGTATTAGAAAATTTGCTCCAATCGACCGCTTTTTTTTTTCTCTAGACTAACAATACAACTTGTATAACAACAGACAAATAAAATAAACTAACAACATATTGCAGATAATCGGTTGCTACTCATCTTAGTCCTTTGTGCAATCTCTGTAGAGATACCTCAATACTTTGTAATGTTGGAACTGCCAACACAGGACCAAACACTCGGCGATGACAAAATAGACCAACATAACAGAATAGAACAGAACATGGCGTTATAGAAAAGTATACATCACATCTGCCAAATGATCATGATATTTGTACGTATATACATCTCTTACGCAAATTCTCCCTCGGAAAGTTGTCAAATTATGGCTCATAATAATAGCATGTTGTTTAAAACTTCTCTGCACGCAGTTTGAGACAGGACACAGCTATTAGGAAGACCAAAGCGATATTCTGATGAATAAATAGTATTATAGTGAGTGTCCATATTATACATCTTTGTGCCAGCTTCACTAAACTGGCCATAAACTCCTGAAACAAACGCGCAACCCATTCCAGTCCATATACAGAGTACAGTAGCTTCGATAAGCGAAGAATAGCACCAATTATAACGAATACAGAAACTTGAACAATATGCAGATTAGGATATAGTCCTTTCAAATAAGTATTGCTGTCGAGATCGTCCATTATTTTCATTAAGCCATCAATGGGTGAGGCACCAGTCCCAATCCCAGACAAAACAACAGTAAAACATGGGTATCGATATGTCAACTCCATGGCGCAATCCCATTCCAGTTCCCTTTCCCTTTCCAGTCCTGTCCGGTACAGTCCTTTCGTCGCAGACCCATCCCATGCCCCTTTCATAAGTGTCGCCCGTTCCCAAAAACCCATCATAAATATTGTCCGCAAAATACCCGGATAGTCCCTGTTCTAATACAATTCGCTTACGCCGTGCCCAATATGCTTTTTTTGCCATGTTATTGTTCGTGTACTTGGAGAGAGGTGTTGTAGGTGATATCGTAAGTGTGTGTTGTCGATGAGTGTCGATGAGGAGTTATAGAGTAGTGGTCGTGTTGTTTGCGAGCATTTGTTGCATCTCCTTGAGCTGTTCGGGGGTCGGGTCGTCAGAAATCCAAGGGCCCTTCTCCTCCTCAGTAGCACCATGAAAGCCAGCAGCTCGCTTGAGAGTTTGAACGTCGAGGTCGGTGACGTAAGACTTGCCATCCGACAGCTTGATACGAACCTCATGTTCAGTGGAGAGCATCATGTCGTCCTTGGCGAGACGACGGGGACCATCAAAGACAGCCATGACACGCTTCTTCATGGTCATCTGGCCCTTATCGAAACCCCACGACGAGGGGTAATCGCGGCGGTTCTTGCGGCTGCGAGTCTTAGTCCCCAGAGTGACACCACCACGAGAGTGAGTGACACCTCGAGACTTCTGAACACCATTGGCAGGGTTACCCTTCTTCTTGGTGGCGGGCGAAGGGTTGCTCCTGGGAGAGCTATCATCGTCATCGTCGCCACTCTCGGCATCTTCGTCGTCGTGGTTTGCCATAACGGTGTCGGTAGTAGTGGGGAGGTTGTTCTTCTCCAGAGTCTGGTGAACATCCTTATCATTCTCGACCTCGGCAAGACGCTTAGCGTTGATGGCCTCAGCAGGATCCTCCTGCTGGACAATGCGCAACACACAGTCGTCAAGATGCTCGTAGAAGTCCTGAGCGTTGGTGAAGGTCTGTGAGCAAGTACTACACTTGCCAGTGGCATCAGGCGCATAGCCAGACAGCTTCTTGGCAGGGTTGGCTGATGCAGAAGACTTCTTTCGGCTGTTTGGTGGAGTCTGCTCAACACCGTGAACTGAAGTCAAGTGGCGCTTGAAGACGTCGGCACGG
Organism: Fusarium anguioides; assembly: GCA_012977745.1. Lineage (NCBI taxonomy): Eukaryota > Fungi > Ascomycota > Sordariomycetes > Hypocreales > Nectriaceae > Fusarium > Fusarium anguioides. The sequence goes on along the minus strand of JAALXK010000154.1, from coordinate 146,459 downwards.
TTAAAGGATTTCTCAGCCGCTGAACCAGAGCCTGGGCAGAAACCACAGACCATTGTGCCCTTGTAGTGTGTGAGAGTGTGGCGGTTCTTGTCATACTTGCGAGCGAAACCCTTGGTATGGTACTCGCAAGTCTGAATGGGGCACTTCTCAGGGCGCTCATTCTGGTGAGTGAGCATGTGAGCCTTCAAGTCCTTGAAGGTCTTGCCGCACTCGGGGTAGGTGCATCTCTGCTTCTCCTTGGACTCGTCGCTACTGTACTCACCCGGTGTAGGTGGGACGAATTGACTGATGCTTGGGGCACGGATATGGTTCTGATTATCCATTGGCGCGCCGTAAGGGCTGCTGGGAAAAGTGGATTGGAAGTTGCTGGTCTGGAGGAAAGGTGAGGAACTATTGGTCCTCATCATGTGAGGTTGAGGCGAAGAGGAAGATGCAGAAGGAGATGTGGGATATGTAGGATTGGGATTGGTTTGTTGGAAATGGTTGTCATAGGGAGAGATCCCCATGGAAGGACGAGTAAGCTCTGGTTGAATCAGAGAAGGGTCTGTCATGATAGAGAAACCTGGTTAGCGATCTCCTCAGGAACGGAAACTGGTGGAGTTGACAGGGACGCGAATGATTGTGAATGCAACGTCAAGTCAGCTGAGCTAGGCCCAAGATGGATTTCCAGCTGGCCACTGCCGACGACAAGAAAGCAGCGTCGCCAATCGTTTGGCGGCGGAGAAGTGACATCAGGCGCCGATTGGGTTGACGTGTGTAATGTCTCAGTTGACGGAAGAGCCCACGGGCTAAAACGTTGTTTAAAAGTCATCGACGTGTGATGGGAAGTGGAACGCAATTGCAAGGGATAAACTCAAAGAGGAAGAGAGGGAATAGCAAGATGAAGATCGCCCATATTCAAGCTCGCCTTGAGCTGAAACTCAAGAGCCAAGAGAGCCGACTGCCTGGTAGAGACAGGCGCAAGTGCATTTTGTCATATTGACAAGCACCGAACTGAGCAGGGGTTCGTACACTAAGCAACTGGTGGCGGGGAAGAGGCCTCAGGCTGGGGCTCTCTCTGCCAATGCCATTGCGAAGCAGGGGGTAGGGAATCGCCGAACTCGAAGCGAGCAAGAAATAGCTTTGAACTTACCAACAAAAGCTTTTGCTACCGGCGGAAAGTGGAAGCTGAGCTCCTCCATTCCCTCCATTCCGGAGCTAGGAAACGAAGCAAAATCGGATCCAATGTAGTCATTGCCCACAATTGCAGGCTGTAGTCCAAGACCTTGGGGAGCCCACTCGGGCATCGCACCCATTTGGCCATGGTTTGATTGGGGAGATCCAATTGCCGAAGACGTTGTCGAGGGTGCTGAGGCTGTGGAAAGGCTTGATGAAGGGAGTCTCATATCCGAAGACTCATCTGTGAACATGCTCGGCGATGCGCGACTGTTGAGCAAGTAGTTGGAGCCCTCGGCGAACAAGGGTGTTTCGACAAAACTCATTGACGAGACAAAGGCATCTTGGCTGCCGCTCTGCTGTTGGAAGCCGAAGGCGTCGGCAGGGATGCTCACGTCAATGGGACCTGAAGTATAGATGATGTTGGAATCTGAATATCGAGCAAAGTCCTCGGCGTCGGGCTGATGAGAGAACATGGCATATGATGGTTCTGACAAGGTTGTCATGATATCTGAGTCTGAGAGGCGGAAGATGGAGAGTTATATTTTGGCAAAATGAAGTTGAAAGCTGCGGTGGTTACGATAACGGGCTTGAAGCGATTATGACCACCTTTATCTATAAATTGCAACACCACAATGTCAGGTCTGGAGCTCAAGAGAAGGGGGAAAGTGGAAGAAGCGGGGACTTTTCTCAACGTCGAAGCAAAGAATGAGTAGACGTAACCCGGGGAAGCTTACCTGCACTTCGCATTCCAGAAACAGAGTGAGGCTTGAAGTTAGTCGACGTCTCGCAGGGTCTGAGATGTTTCTGGTGAATGTGGTGGGTTCAGACACGGGCAAAGAATCCTATTCTGGTCGCTTTCTTGAGGCTTGTATCCTCTTGATGACCTTTTATTGAAATCGGGCAGTAGGAACGTTGCTGAGGCCGAGATGAGCAACAATGCTAGGTTCACGAGAAAGTATCTGGGTATAATTGTCTCAAAAGTATCCGTGAAGGTGAGGGCGATGTTAGTGCTCGAGTGTTAGGTGGGAGGAGCACTGTAGGTCGAGATATACAAAAACCAGTTGTTGAGGTGGTCTTGCCGACTTATAAGGGACAAACAATGTTCTTTAAAGAAACAGTGTTGTTATAGTAGGACCACTTAAGGTTGTTGTTGTTGATGAGTAGCAAGCTCTTCCAAGACCCAGCGAGAAGGTTGGGGGCTGCCAACGTAGATATAGTCAAGGCACCTGCATTCGGGGCCCGTCCGCGATGGATCGGCTCTCTCCAGTTGACTGACAACTCGAGAGGAGGCTGCTGGGGAAAGCAATGTACGATACATCGGCCGGTACATTGGTAGGGCAGGGCCTAGCTCTAACCTCAAGCCTCTAGGGCCCAGCAATTGAAGCCAGTCCAGGGGAGGGGACCAGGAGACCAGGGGGGAGGGTGAGTCCACCACCCCATCACCCTAAGCCCAGTTGACCAGGCCTAAAAAAGACGAGGAGGGTGTGTGTCGGCTGCAGTGCACAGCACAGCCGTGGGGATGGTCTAAAACAAAGGCAGAAGAAGAAGAAAAAACAAGTAGAGGAGTAGAAGCAGCAAGCCAGCGGCCCAGCGCCATGCAGCGCCAAATAGCGCCAGCCTGCCTCATAATGTAGGGACCAGGTAGAGAAGGACGGCACATTGATCCATTGAGTTGAAAATGGTGCCGTAAAGTACGTTGCTGTACAATACAGTACTGAAGGTTGCAGGCTCTCAAGATCCAAAGACAGTCTGCATCCATGTTTTGGGGGTCCTTGGCAGCCGTGGATTTCGGGAGGATCATTATCATTTAGGGGGGACAGAGACAGTGATTGAGGCGTATCGCCTCCCGCCTTCACGAAGAGCAATCACTCCTTGAAGGGAATGGTCCGCCATGTATCACTGTCAGTTAAGTCAATATCTGAAGTTGCGGCTTTGTCCTTCACCTCGAAAAGGCGGAGGTTACAGAGCAGAGTAACGTTTTGGTACGGAAATATGGGGTGCACCAAAGACCCGACCGAGGCGTGTGCGTGAGAAACATTGATCTACATACTCCGTAGTCCGGCGACGTCAACGAAAGAGACCTGCCTTGCGAGTATCGATACAAGAGGGCAGGCCTCCTAGGTGGACAAGGTTGGTGTTTGGCAGCTTGACGGGGCGAGCCCAAGGGTTGTGAGAGGAATTTCTGAAGCAGGGGGCTCTGCCCAAAAGTCTCGGTACTCACGGCAGGTATTTTCCATGTACGTACCTACCTAGATACTGCACCTCACCCTAGCGCACTGAAGGACACTCCGTCGTCCGCAGCAGATGGCTCCATGATAGTAATCGTCGTTCTCATCGTCAGGGGTCTCCCAAGGCTGTCCCACGTCACAACTCTGTAAATCCATTTAGCGGTTGACCAGTATCGCACCGTACCATACGGGACCTTCCCCTCAGAGCTCGTTTGTGCGAATTGGATGTCACCAGGTTGCTATTCGTGGTGCTATAAGCCAATTGTACTGGTAGTTTAAATCTAAAAGGAGCTATTGAGAGTTGCGGAAGTCTAAATGTAATGCTAGATGCAGCACAAGTGACAAGGCAGAACCAGCCAGCCCGACCGAGTTCAAAGATAGCCTTTGACTTAGTACGTGTGGCAACGGCAACCATCGTCAACCTTCCGTCGTTCGCGCGGTGATCATTGAACCCCTCCTCCTCATCCTCATCATATCCCTATCATTCCATCCCTCCCACTCATCATGTTGCGTCCAATTACTTCCCGTTGATTGTCGATGATTTTGATCTGACATGGACCAGCCTGCTGGTCATGGTCAGGTTCCAGGATTTCGGTTTGGTTAATTGTTTTATATGTTATCCATCTTTGTGGGATATCCCAAAGTCAGCGACCCTGCACAGTCATTTGCTTTTTCATTCTTTCTTGGTCGCGACTGTATCAATCAAAATTGCGGAGTATGAGGCCATTGGTTATTATGCTCGTAAGCTCTAGGCTATTTCAAACCGTCGGTAGACTTCACATCACATGCGCAGCATTCCTCAGTCACTTCGATGATGAACTTACACTGCAGCATTCTAATCATCTTCAGGGTAAGTTCAGCAACACTACCCGCCCGCGTCTGCACTTTTCTGGGGCCGCGAGACATTGAAGCGTCTCTGAAAACGTGGTGGTTGAAAGAAGACTTTGCCCGAATGGCGCTGGTGCAAATGGCGGATATTTTTATCAATAAACCAATGCATAAACCAAATGCAACCCCCTTGATGCATCAAATAGTGCTGGGCTATCTATAACGGACTCTGGGCTGTGCCTTTACACAGAATTATGTACGGTATGCTGCTGCATTGTGCTGTACAGTACAGCACAGACCAATAATGTGTTTCGGTTGCCAGGTGTCTCAATCGGCCCCGAGGACTTGGGGCGCAGTCCGGCCTCGCCCGTCTTCCCAATTCTGGGACCCTGGGGCATTTTCTCCCCTGATCCCTCCCTTTCCCCTGCCTCTGCCTCAAAACGTTTCCCGGCCTGGTCGCTGCGCCCTCGCGGTTGGCTCCATCGCACGTTGCATCTCCCGGGGAAGGCGTCCCAAGCATCACATCTCATGGTGATCCCCAAGGATTACAGATATTCAAGCATATCTTGCTTGGCTATTCCCAATATGGTCACTCGTGTCCAGTCGTCTTTTTTGACATGGAAGATCACTGATGTCAGTCGTTACTGATTAGAGAATTTATATCAGCGACCCTCGCTTAGTCGCGTGGTTCCTAGATCTCCGTTATGACATACCGTTACTAGCAGGTTTCATCCTAGGTCTAAGGAATTAATCCGCAGCTGTCTCCATTTCACCATATTAAACGACACCAGAAGCTGTGCGGAACAAAACTTTCCGCCACCAACACTCTTAGCTGGTGATAGATGTTAACTCCACATGGCGTCGACTCAACATGGCGCGCAATGAGACAGGCAGGTACTCTGTAGTCATCGGAATGTTTACATGCAGATAACTGGACACAAACAAAAGCATAGGAAATTATGGCGGAATCTAAATCCTTAGTAGACAAATCTCTAATTCGATCAATTGTTCCAGGTGGGGTCTAATAGAGTCAAGCCTCCACGAGGGAAATGATCAAAGGAAATACCTAAGCTTATTGCTAATTTGACTTGCATTTCCGGAACGCCATGTCATCTCTGGTCTGTCTGGCAACACGTAGCCACATGCTGCCTCATGGCTCATGCTATTATTCCAATATCTTAATGTAACGTGGTTGCTGGCTAAGCCTGATGGCGTTCTCATACTCGTATATGTCTTGATTACTCAGTTAAGTACGAAAAATATGTTGCGATAATGGGCTGTGTCTTGGTGCCAGATGCATTCAATAGGCTAGTGAATTCTCGAGATGGTATCCATCATTCGTAGGGCTTAGCAAGCCTTCACCTTGTCTCAAATAACTTTGCAGGTAACAGGAATCGTGTGTCTGAACTATCGACAATTCTGTTTCTCAGACGGCCATTCTTGCACCTAAACTCTACCTATGGTTTAGACAATAATGTGGTCCCTCGTGGCGCCGGGGCTTCAACCGTTTAAGGTCTGAGTTATCCCCTTCATCCGAACGCCATGTCGGGGCGACGTAAAACGGTAAAAGGTGTCTCTAGAAGCCTGACACTTAAGCTTTGTTTCCTCTGAGGTCCCTCCAACCACATGCTGTGCAGATTTCCTGCGTTTGGCGGCGGCATTGATGGATGGTTCAAGTCGGTTCTCGGAGACGCAACCAGTTTAGTGCTAAAAGCGCTGCTAAGCCATCATCGACGGATATGCACTTCTTATTGGATGTTGTGTATCAACAACTCCCTTGACAAGAGCTTGTCAGTTGTTGTGGGTGGTGGGGGTTTAAAAAAAGAAGCGGGATGGCTGTGCAACGTATCCGCTACTAGTGATTTGAACGCTATAAAATGCAAGCAGACATCATGAACGAATTCGGGGTGTGCTGTAATACAAGTCAAAGAACAATAGTTGAATACTTCAAAAGGCAAACATACGCTTTCTTGCTCTAATGATGAACTTGCATATGTGATCCCATTTTGAGTCTAGGCTAGGCATATTCTCAAGGCAGAGAGGTCTTGGTGTTGACACATGAGGGTCTTCATCACTGGGTACCACGCTGCAATGCATGGATTGATCGGATGGAGCTTCGGTGAAGATCTCCTACCAGCGATTTTATGCTCGACAACGTCATAACTAGGGCTTGCTCGAAACCGAGATACACGAGACACTCGGTACGGCATATTGATGACCATTCGACCAACTCAACTAGGCAAGTCTTTCTCCACGATATGTACGAAGCACAAGACAGCCGTGGTTCTAATCCCACGAGTTTTATACGGGGTTGCCTAGCTGCAGAATTTAAGAAGGGATGCATTTACACCAGCATGCCGGCTACGTAGTATTAAAAAATCATTTAGATGAAAGAACTCCATTGCTGACTTCAAACGATTGATCAAACCGATTACGCTCCGAAGTAACACGCACAACTTGTCATCCTTCCCGTGCAACTCTGACACTAACTAGGTACAGTAGCTCATCATCACCCCTTGCTTGATGTAGCTCAGTTTGATCCAGTATCCTGGAACGCCTATAGATGCATAACAGAGATAATATTGACAAGACAAATAAGCAAAGAAAATTCCGTTCACCGCCAGATCTTGACGAAAAAGAAACGTAGCCTAGTATTGGGCATCATTCATAGAAGGGATCACCATAATTGGCATATCTTATGTCTCTTGACAAGTACGTATCGGAGAAGGGGAAGACGTCCAGAAATGCTGACAGGGGTTCAGAAGTGGACCACGAAAAGAAAGCATAGAAACCCGATGCAACGGGTCTCCTTATCGCATTCCACTCTGACCTTGTCTTGTCCCTTCCATAGCCATACATAACCTGACTTAGTAGCCAATGTCATTTTACGTCCTGGTTTTAGTCTTTTCCAGTTTTTTTTAATTAGTTTTTTTGCTTTGTTCGTCTTCGATGAGCTCCCTTCTTCGATCTCTTGGAGACGAGTCGATTCCCATCGGCTGGTTCAGTGGCTGACTGGGGAGTCATCTTTGGGGTCAGCCTGCATCGGTCACGGCCGAATTACCTCGATAGTTTTATTCCAGCAATCTGGCACTCCAAGCATCCTCATGCAGGTGAGGGGTTCCCGAATGAGACCCTGCTGGGGGAGACTTGACCATTGCATAAACTGAGCCAATGGCGGCGTATACCCATTGGACGTCTACAGTAGCGGTCATGCATTGCATCTGGCTTTATGTATGCATTTGTGTGTGCACGAACCTTGTACTGCCCGGCACCGTACATTATGTGGGTTGGTTTTTGAATGCAAATGCACACAGCCATCACGACGTGGCACTGGAGTATCGAGTACTCAGCCCTATCTAGTCTCTGCCCTGACATGACAATGTTGCTTTCCCGTGCTTCTCCTCTCTCGATGACCGAAGCCAAGCCTGTCTGTCATTCTCAACATCGCATGGACAGACCGTCCGTCGCTGACGATGAGGTGATATACGAGAGTAACCATCCATTGGAGGCTGCATGAGCTGTACAAGAGTAAGACGGCAAGAATATCAAACACCATAACAACCTCCTTGGGGCAACTGGGCAGTTGGTCGCAGCCAGCCACAAATTGACCGTTTCGACTTTGTTCATCTGCAAGTGAGGACCCTGAATCTAATCTTTTCTCCCGTTTTACAACCATGCATCGGGCGGCCGCTCCATTGCTGCACGGATCGATATCTCAGACTAGCCGCATGGCTACGGCAGTCTGAGTCGTACCTGTTGATTGCCAGTGTATTGATTGTTTCATGGGTCGAACAGACCACTCTCATCGTTGCATAGGCGCGAATTCCGCTATGAGCGCCTTTCCGCAGTCTTCATTTGCTTACGTAGCCGACTCTCGCTTTCTGAACAGCCAATCCCAAGGTTCTCTCCAAGCGGCTATTCCCGTTCAGTCAGAGAGACTCACACCTCCTAACCCCTGCTTGATGGCTTGAAGGCTTATGTTGCAGGTGGGGAAGACCCTGGACAGCACTCATCAGGCAGACAACAGAGATCCGCCTTGGCGTTGACCGCGCATTCTGTAGGGTTAGCCACATCTTATTGTCTTGATGCTTCCCCCTAGCAATATCACGTCCGTTTCGTGACAAGCCCGCCATCACTCAGTCAGCACAGTAACCTGAGGGTCTAGGCCGCTTGAGACCACAGGTTCCGTTCTGAACGGTTCGAGTGGCGCCATTTTAAATGCCGGCAGTTGAGAAAGGAGAGTGCTGGAAACTGTTTCTTGCTCAGGCCAGCGACTCGAAGCCAACCAAGCATTTGGGCCAGCCCATCGCGGCTATACCTCTGTATACCGAATAGCGAGGACACCACTAGCTGTGTAGAGTACGTCGATAATGGTTGAAGACTAATAATGCTACACACCAATTGATACTAAGAGACCCGCCGTTCCTAATGGACGACGAAGCAAGAATGGCAAACAAATTTGGAGAGATATGTACACAGACTGCAATAAACAAAGACTGCCATATGATGTATAAACAACAAAGCCTTGTCTTCACCGCGGTTCATGATAATGGTGCTCTGACTTAGGCTGGCTTCCATCAGAACGACGGACATCCACATCCATCGGATGGATGACGGGAACATCACCTATCCATTCCTAGTGGGGGTGTGTTCCTCAATGACGGGAAGCCCCGCCGGCAACGCTACAGGAGGGTGTGGCTGATGATAACCATGTATGATTAATGACGCTAATAATAAAAGGTCGCAGCACTAAAATCCGACCCCTTCAATCTCTAGGATCAGGCTGGCGCGTAGGGCTGAGCACAGGCACCCAGAGACCCAAAGTGTCCAGTACGTACCTAATGTGATCTGCGTCAGAGATGGAACTCTCCTTACAGTTGCAGGGCAGGGCACAAACCTTCAGCGAGTGATTTTCTCAAGGCCCCCTGTAGCCTCAAGACTCAGACCGACGGCCAGGGCAAGCGTCGTCTCTGCTATGTAGGCCTGCCATTGGATTCATAGTACCATCCTAGATCAGATACCACCCTCTTATAGGTGCCCAGATTGGTAACGAGCGCGAATGCACCTGCAGCCTTTTACAAGTTATTTCTGAATGGTTCTGTCGTGTCTCTCGAAACTACGGACATTGGATATGGTCGTATCACCGTCATCACCGCTACAGTACGGCTAGTGCTAAGATCCAATGAAGGCTTCGCTTATTACCACCCACTTTGAGGTTGATTCATGATGGTTTGAGCGTTGTCGACGATAGTCTCGAGGTGCAGAAGTCGACTTCCGCTGATTATCAGGATTGGACATACCACCACTTGGTACAGTCAGTCCGCATTCCTCAGTTGCAACAGAAACGGGTGTTCTTCCCAAACAAGTTCCATGTGTCAAACGCATTGTCAGAGTGCCAGAAGAAAGCTGCAGATGAGCGCATGCGATGTCAGTAAAAAAGCAAAACATGTTAATACAGCATGGATATACGGATACTTTACGGGTCAAAATCCTCGACATCCGCCCAGTGTCTTCATGGGCATCCGCTCACATTCCAGCGGTCGGCCGCCCCAAGCAATCTGTCTCTGAGACTCAAGAGTTTCTGACCGTTGACCCTGGTCCTTTGAGAGTCTCTGATTGGTCAATGTGACCCTAGCAAGTCGATAAAGTTGCCAAGCTCGCTCGGCTTCACCGATGCCAATAAACCACCAAATCTGACTCTGAACTGTCCCTCCCGCCGCCGCCATTTCCGTAGTCTACCCTCCGCTGTGTACTCTTTTGGGAACTGGGTTCATCACGGGGGTCTTCCATTCGGAATTGAGAGCCAAGTCTCTGCACCTGATTGCTTGCATCACCACCAAACATGACCCTGGCATCAATCCCGGCCCCCAATGTAACCGAAATACCAACAACACTCTCATGATCAGCATCATTCGGAACATGGTGCTGCTAATTTCAAAGATCTTTGGCCATTTCTTGCTTGCTTGCTTGACGCTTTGGAAGATTTAGCTGGAAACCCACCTATCCCGCTACAGAATCTGCAAATGAACCTTGAAAGATATTCAACATGTGCCTACACGAGTGACCCAGTTCGAACCCAGACAGCCAGTCTGAGCCAGACATCGCCATCCTGCCACCTCCGCGGCATCTGGTTTTAGCCGCAGTGTTGATCTTTTCCTCCCCAGTTAGCCAGTTTCTCATCTCCCTCTTCATCATTGATCTCTCGTTCGTATTGCTCGCGTTGGAACAGTTGAGTCTTGGCATCGCTTTAATCGTAGTTCCCTTGTCTAATCTATCTTTTAGGAGCCTGTCGCTCAATAAGTCCACACTTACGAAGTACCACGTTTGGACTTGTACCTGGCACCCTCAAGGGACGACAATGTTGCACAAACAACTGGGCAATAAGGTCTTGCCAAGGCACTGATGTTGATCAATGCTTGTTCTCGGGGTCGCCAGCCTGTCCGAGAGCTGTCAAACTGAAGATAGCCATAGCTTTTGGGTCGACAAGGCTGTTGTTGTGCCGTCCGTCTCAGGCTTGACGCCAGGAATCAAGGACAGGTTTTGTCGATCACTTCACCCACAATCACCGTATTATACTGGATCGGCCTAGCGTTTGATGGGCCACGCTCCACGGTATCACATACATAACTCACATTCAGCGCCAGATCATATCATCATGAAAGACATCTTGGGTGCATCTTTATCCGATGGTCGATCTCTAAGAGCAACAAGATGTGCCACCGTAATACATCCGTGATTAGTTGCCATTGAAGCTCTTCGACTGTCATTGTTCCCTGGCGATCCAATGTTCTCCTGCATATCATCTCCCAACAGAATGCTCATTCCCCATTAGGGACGTAGGTATAGGCGATGGAAGCCCCCCACCGCCGTTATTGGACGAGAAAATCGTTTTCCCAGCTTGGACGAGCGTCCTTCAAGACAATGACAACGCAAACAAACTCCACCGTTCTGCATGGCCCGTGTGGAGGTCTAGTGTCCGTTGTGTTAAAACACTCAGAGATACTGATCGAGCTTGAAGCGCCTTAGCTGCATGCTCCTCGCTGGTAGACTAACGGTGGTCTAGGCATTATTCTCTTCACAAGGGACAGCCTTGTAAAAGTGAGGACTCGGTGGCAGTTTGGTTCCTAACTTCCAACTATGGTAGCCTTACGCGAGCGCCACAAGTCTAGCAGACCGACTAAGGCGATACTAACGACCGGTAAATAACGCGATCGTGGCCTAGAACGAGGAGAAAAAGGAAGCAACAACGGCAGTTTCTCGTATATATGCAAGTACGTATATTGATGATGATGTGCTCATGCTGTGCCGCCGTTGTCGCTAAGTCTTGAGTCCAAGTCGTGGTCCAGATTCAATGGAGATACTGCTTCCCCATGGTGGTGTTCATATCATCGGACTATTGAATTAATGCAGGTGGATGCCGATGTCACTCTTCCCTCATCATTGTTCGCACTCGAGACTTTAAGAATGGCACTTGTTGCCAGCGGTCTGAACGCCATTAAGCCACATCCAGACTGTCGGACTGAGTTATTGAAGCTAAACAAGCTCTCGCTGGCGACTGGTGAATTAAGTGACCCAGCTACCTGGTTACAGCCTACTACTGTACGATACCATGAACTTTCCATTCTTGTTATACTCCGTACAACATATGATATTGATTCAGCAACATGTATGCATGTACATTAAGTCAAGGTCTTGATTCAAGCTGAGTTGTCGTCAAAGCGCTGTTAATATCACGCACATCTTATAGGCACCACGAGACTTGCAGTTTTGATCCCAGCGTATAGCACAGGCTGTTAAGGTACTGGGCCCAGTGCGCGGGGCAGTGGTTGGATACTGAGAACTCAATCTCAATACGATGCGCAAACTATTTTGATGAGTACAGATTCCTGGTGTACAGCGGGAAAATGAAAATCTTGATGCTAGGAAGTTCCCTGCAGCTTGTGAGCATTGACCAGGTTCGCAGACTGGAAAGTTAAACAGACGTGCGCACGGATAAAGCCAAAATATCCGTAGTTTCACATCGTAACATTGATAATTACCTACAGTACCTAGATATGTGGTAAAAGGCAAAAAGTAACGGTAAACCTAGTTGAATAAGTGACCCGACACAATGGATTGATGCGCGCCTTGCCGCTTCTGAGCCGCCCCCTGTCAAGATTGGATAGGACAAGGCTTGAATGCCTTCACCCTCGCCCCTCTGCCCCCTTGAGGATCTTGGCCACGTGTGGGAGTCGTGATTGAAACTGACAGGGGGGAATGAGAGGGGAAAAAGAAACAAGAGGCTCAGTAAACCCTGCTTTGCCCTGGCTTGCCCTGATCCTGGCCCTGCCGTGACGAATCCGTCCCGACGCCGACGCTTTTCGGGGGGAAATCATTGTCTCCATCGATGATACATCGACAATGTATAGTCCGATACAATTCAATCATGATGTTACACTGATCCTGGAGCTTGTCATGGTTGGGTTGGACAAGAGCCAAACCAATATGTATGCGTGTGACTACCTCGGACTGTCATGCATCCGAGATTATTGCTGCAGGTCAACATTCTAATTCTATGTTTGGCTCAGTGTACTTCGTACCATACAAGTTTATCCTAGCCTTTCCTGCAATGCTACCCTTCATATTCTCCCCGGCCGAATCGCACGCCTTACTCCCAGACTCGTGGGTGTTCCGGTTGCCTTTTTTGCTTGCCAGATCACCAAATTCGCCTTGTGCTACCCCAAGAGAGGTAGTCGTCGTCTTCTCAAAGGAGGGTGTGGATTAGATACTGAATCCAGGGCGATTCGGGCTTTAAACGACCCAAAAGAAATCAGCGATTGCATGAGTGAGTGATTGATAGATACGGTAGAACTAGTTGTCATCCATTGCCAATTTTGACAATTAACCGAGCAACGATAGGGTCAATGTATGTACCTATCTGAACCCCACGCCTGTGCTTTCTCGCCAGAATATAAGTCTGCCTATCCATATAAACACATGACGCAAGGACCTTGTTCTGATCCCATAGACGTGGAGAAAGCTCCTTCGTGACGTTGTATTGAGAAGACGGGGAACGGTTCAGTTCCGTCTATTTGCCCTGCTAGATAGTAAATGCTACAGTAAATCAGAATAATTCCGCGCAGATCAACATAGACGATTCACTTTCTATCTTACTAGAGTACGCTCATCACGGAATTGGCGGAGTCTGATTAAGAACTCTCGCTTGTATGGATGAGACAAGTATCCATCATGAGTACTACCAAGCTTACTAGCATACACATGTAGCAAACACGGCGAGTTCAGACAGCGTCTAGGATATTGCGGGGGGTTATTGAAGTCTGATTTAACTCAGAAGTCACCTTATCTTAGCCATTCATATCACTCTGACGTGGCTGTGTACAGTACTGTATGCATTCGCTATTCACTTGACGCCGCCGTTGACATGTTCAAGTCCAGACTTGACAATGTCTCAAATGCTCTAGCTTGGGGGAACAGGTTCTGGTGGTTTACCTTTTAGCCACGGGAAGCTCCTTTGGACCTTTGGTTTTAGTTTGTTTGGTATCTTGTGACGAACCATGATCGAGCAATAGCATATCAGTAAATCGTGGCGTGCCCGAATTAGGCCTGGGTGGCCTCGATCGCTTCAAAGTCAATGCCACAATCTCCAATGCCGTTCGACTATCCGTACCCGCGGACTTTATTCACGACATACCCCTCCGCGCTACGGGTACAGAACAAACCCTTGTCATGGATAGGCCCTGGCTTGCAATCAGAAGCCAATCTTTAGGGGCGGGTTGCGACCCTTGCTTTGGCGCGTGACAGCGGGCTTGGGACTTGGCTTTGGAGTACTCGCCTAAACGCGGAATAGCTTCCGCCTTTCAACCTCTCCTCGCGATGTGGGAAGGGGGCCGGCCGCTGGGCAGGGCAAAGCAGACTAAAGCAGAGACTAGGCGCCGTTTGGACTTGAAACAATAGGCAGCGGAGGGCAGCGGAGTTTTTTGGTCGTGTAAACGTCCATTTTGAGAAGATGGTGGAGGTTGAGGCTCTACCTCTGTCCCCAGTCACTCTGCAACCCATGCCGAGTTTAGTGACCATACATACAACACTCTACTAATGATGTTCATTTTAACGAGGCATGATTGATAGATGGCTCTAGCTATCATATATCCAGTATACAGGTACAGAGTATGATAATTCATATCCCACGACCAAAACATCTAGAGCAAAATATCGTCGTTCAGAGTAGACCCGACCCAGTACTGGTATGCGCCGAGAGTTTGTGCACTGGTTCAGGGTAAGCTCAGTTGATACTGATATACAGGGACCATCTACACATTCGCAACTTCATTTCTCCAACCCCAACCCCCTATCGCATTTTCTTCAAGCTTCTTCATACCAGATGCCTCGCAGATCTTAATCACCACGTCTCTCACAGCTCTTACTTCATCTACACTTGCACCTCCGTTGAGCGCACCCCGCAAATGTCCTTTTAGTTGAGGGTTCACCTTAAGGTTTGATGTCAGCGTTATCCATTGCCTAATTGTGGCCTATTGACTGCAATAAAGGTTACTTACATCCTGGGGAATGAGACTGGCGATGAGTACGAATGAGGTTTCAGCTGGCGTAAGCACGTCTGTGTTGCTGAGAACATAACCGTATGTCAACCTCGCGAGCAAGCCCAAGTCTGGTGCGCCTGATCGATCCATTTGACCCATTATTCGTCTTGAAATCTTGCCATATGTGGACTCAAAGAATGACTGTCCTCGATTAAGTACTTGAGTTGGCGGAGTGTCATATATATCTTTGTGTCTCGGAGATGCTGCACTCGTCCCTGATTCATCGAGGAGGTTTTCTGGCGTTGCGGACTTCAATAACAACAGAGCGTTGATAGACTGTCAGGTTTGTTAGTTTCGGTATTTCAACTCCAATCTCCTTAGATCTGCGAACCTTGGGCATCCCTGAGACAGCAGAAGCTTTTACCAGAGCTTCTCTCAGCCGTCTAGTGATACATAATTGCTCATCTGGACCCGGTATCCCCTCTTCTGGTCCATCTGTGAATGTGTCCAGTGCACTTTTCAATACTTTTGGTAGCTCATCTGGTCTGTTGAGTGCTGACAAGGCCGTAGCTGTGATAAAGTACCATGTATTTCGCGGTAGATTCGGTTGTTTGCGTATCGCCGCAAGCAACGCCGGCGTGAGAATAGGAGTCACCGTTGTCATATCTCTACGAGCTACTCAAGTGCAGTCAAGCCTTATGTTGAATTATGATAAAAACCAGTGGAGCATCTCTCGAAACTCGATTGAGGACCGAGATATTTTATACCTCTCATTCTCACTAAGCTGATCCGTTATCCAACTTTAGGGTAGCCAATTCTTAGCGTTTTATTTCCGGGGAAATATCGGCTGCAGCACCATCCTATCCTCACGTCAGAGCAGTGTCACGTGCAACTACCGGCCCCTGCGTCATCGGTCGTGTGTTGCTGCTCTGCTTAACGTGGCATCAAATGGTGGTCGTTCGTTGATACTGTCAGTACCAATTACAACACAACCTTCAAAAAGTTATACAACTTCAACAACCATGGGCATGCGGGAGTGATTTTTCTCATTTCTCATTTTTACAAAGTAATTTGCTCAAAATAAAAAAACTCCCATGCCCAAGATGCGACTTGGCTGGTATGCTGGGGTAAGTATTGCTTTGGTGGGAGAGCTTGGGGAAGCTATATGGAGCTATAGCTGATCACTCTCGAACAATGCTGACATTTTGCTTCGCAGGCCTCAACGGCCCTCGCGGGCTCCGTTGTGCTCTCAGCCTTCTATCAACGGGCCAACTTCTACTCGGCAATGGTATATCTCGCCCAGAGCAACTTTTGTTTATTGGTATGTGATCCCGCGCGATCCCGCGAACCGACCCAAGCCTCCTTACTTGGACGATGTTGAACTCATATTGTTCAGGTCTTGGTCAACTTTTCGTTACTTGTCTACAGTAGTTTCGTTTACGGTCTCACACGATTGTTCTTTGGTCCTCTTCGCGCCGTCGAAGTCGAGCAACTTACCGAACGTGCCTGGTTTGCGATCACAGAAACATGCCTGGCAATGACCATCTTTCGCGAAGAGATTGGGGCTTGGTTCCTTGTTATGTTTGCCGCTTTGGTGACAGGCAAGGTTTGGGGATGGATTGGCGATGGACGAGTTGAGGTCCTCGAACAACAACCTCCTGCAAATCCCCGCTTATTCCATTTGCGACTCAGCGTGTCGCTCACACTAAGCTTCATCTACGATATTTATATCCTCCGATACACGATCAATACCGTTATTCAGCAAGCACGACCCAACATGATGGTTATGTTCCTCTTTGAGTTTGCAGTACTGGCGACCAGCTCGTGGCGAACAGCAGCCCGGTATGCGCTGTCGTTGACGGAGCAGAATATACAGGAAGCGCAGAAGCGTAAGCGACTGGCCGAAAGGAGACAAGAAGTCAGACAGGAGCGGGAGGCTATAATTCGACGACGCGAAATGGCTGCCGCTGCCGGCGAAGAAGTTTCTGATGAGCCGCTGCCAAACGAGGATGACATCGATGAGATGGACATCGAAGTACCAGGTTGGTCTGCCAAGGGAGAGTTTGTCCTCTGGCTCGACCTCGTTACAGGTAAGTTACGCATTGAGCAATCTGAGGAGGCGGAACCGCTGACACTGTTAGATCTTGTTAAACTTGGCATCTATATCGTATTCTTTTTTATGCTTTTGGCTTTCTATGGCCTACCGATTCATATCATGAGGGATCTTTTTATGACAGCGCGAGACTTTATTAAACGACTTGGTGCCTTGTTGCGATACCGGAAAGCCATTCAAGAGATGAATCGTTATCCTGATGCAACCCAAGAAGAGCTTACACGGGAGGATACCTGCATCATCTGTCGTGAAGAGATGCGGCCCTGGGACCCGGAAAACAACCCTGGCGCAATGGATCGAATTCGTCCAAAGAAGCTTCCTTGTGGGCATATTTTACATCTCGGCTGCCTCAAGAGCTGGCTTGAACGACAACAGGTTTGCCCTACTTGCCGAAGCCCTGTTACACTTGGCGAGAACGCTCGTGCTGGCCAAAACCGGGCTGCTGGTCTTCGAATAGAGATTGGAGGCAGGCGTCCTGCGGATCAGCAACCGCCAGCAAATCCTGGAGATGCTCCCGTTCAGGGGCAACAAAACGGAAGGGCCCAACCTGAGCAACGACCAGCTGGGCCGCGTATTTTCAACCTTGGACCCCTTCGAGTCGGATTTGGCGCTAACGGACAGCAAGTTAGAGAACTGGCTCAGCAATTTGGCGTGCAACAAGCTGCTCCTAATCCTCAAGGGCTGGCACCCCCGACACCAGGCCCTGTTGTTACCGGCCAGACTGCCCCGGCCACTGCTTTACCAACTGGAGATAACTTGCAAAACGTTGGAAACTTGATAAGCCAGATAGACCAGCTGATCCAGCGTGAGATGCAATCACTGCAGCTTGCCCACCAAGAGCTACAGACCATTCACCTTTTGCAAGCAGAGCTATACCGTCTCCGACAGAGACAGCAACACCCAGAACAACTACCAAACATGCCGGCACAAGCGATGCCGCCTACCGTTCTACCTCTTACTCAACCTCTCATTCCACCTCAATTCTCTATGACTCCCCAAATGAGTATGCCCCCCGGTTTCCCTCAATTTCCTGGCATCCCTCCTCGGCAGCCAAGCCCTCTTATGGCTCGTCATGGTGCTCCTCTCAACGCAGTGCCTATCCCCGCTGGCAGTGCTGAGCTTCCAGATGGAGTTGTTATCCCCCCTGGCTGGTCTCTATTACCCCTTCAGCGGCTGGATGGTGGCCAGACTTCGACTCAACCTTCACCACAGGTTGGGCCTCAGGCGACGGCTGCAGACAGCATTAACGTAGCTCATTCAGCATCTACCACCGCCGCTAGACAGCCATCGCCAATTGGCAGTAGAAATCACGACGGTCAAACGGTTGAGAGTACTTCATCTGCTCCGGCTGAGCAGCGGCCCTCTCCACTGACACCCCAATTTACACGCGCTGTTGAGCCGCCCCAAGTTGTTGCGCCCAGTCCTCGTATGCCTAACTGGGGCGGATCGGCTCAACTTTTTGGCAGCGGATCTCGTTTGGATACGGACTCTGTAACCCAGAACGAGCCACAGACCGAAGGCAATTCAAGTCAAACTGCTCCCGTTGAAGCCACATCGCAGCCCAGCCCAACAAACGAACATACGCCGCAGGTCACTCCACCATCTCATAGCGACGAGGATGAAACATCTGGGGTTGATCCAAAGGACAAGGGCAAAGCGAAAGCTGTGACTGTCGAAGACGTAGAGGATGAAGAGAACGTCAAGGACGCAACAAAGGAGGATTAAACTCGCTACTTGAAGGCATTAATACCTTTCCCTTAGCTTTGCGTACTTACACACCCACTTATGTTAGCTCGGCAAAGAGCAAGACTGTGTTTGTTTTATCGAATGATAGCGGCATGGCGTTTATAGGAGTTACGTGCTATTAGTTGATGTCATGAGAAAGTGTCAGAGAATTGCAAACCAAAATATAAATTTGCTAAAAGGATTATTGTACATCTAAATACTTGACGTGCAAGCTATTCAAAGCATTCTGTAACCATACATGTTTTCATGACCCAGGAACACCGTTCCATGATGAATGATACCAGTCAAGGCACGCTGATGAATGGGTGTAGAGCAATAGTGAATCGAAAAGCCAAGTGACAAACACACGAGAACGAAACACGAACACAAGAAGATTTGCAACGATCCCAACGACAACTCGGGGGAAATCCTCCAACTCTTGACGACACCTTTAAAGGTGCTGCCATAGTGTCACATTTAAACAAAAATACATCCTTCCTCCTCTTCATCTGCTATCAACGGGAGTTCACGAAGCTTGTTGACAATATTGCACAAGGGAGCCAGGAAACAATGACAAAGAAAAGTAAACCTGTGTCCATGCTGTGGATACCCAAGAACCCTTCATCATACCTGTGTCTATTACCATGTCCGTTCATAGCCATGAAACGGCAACGCATTAATCATTCCTTCTTGACTTCTCCATCTCGTTTGTCGCCTTGTGTGGCGATAAAAGATCCAATCCCTCTGTCCGTCCAAGAAAGGTAACTGATGCATGGATAACCTCCTATGCGTTGAGAGCATCCAATTCATTCTCATTGGGCAGCAGTGGTGTTTCGTGCAGAGGGATATCTTCGTCCTTCTCCCAGGCAGCGCCAGGCCCGGTATAGCTCGGCTCGGGAATCGTTGATGCTTGCGAAGTTGACTCAGGATCGAGGCGGCCACTACTCATGTCACGCAAGATGCCTGCTGACCTTTCGCCTTTTACCGGCTGTGGGCTGAGCACACCTGCGGCGGACTGCGCAACATAAGTAGGCGACTTTGCATCACCCGAACCAAAAGGCAATGAGCGTGTTGGAATCTCTCGACTTGCCCCCCCTTCTCGCCCCTCGTCCCCATCGCCACCAAGTTTCTTGAGCAGCGCATCCGATTGTTGCTTAGCCAACTTCTGGAGCTGTGCTAGCGGATCCTGGTGATGTAGCACCAAGTCAGTTACCTCACATAGGCAGTCTGAAGGTCTCCAACGTCTCCCGTGCACACATACCCAGTCAGACTGCGTAGGTACGCCTTCAGCCTCAGGAAGCTTTCTTGTCGCTTCGTCATCGTGTTCTGCATCGTCCCCAGCCCAGAATGAATGCCGCTGGATCGGAGCCGGTGTGACTGGCAAGCTAGGGCGTTCTACAGCGCTGGGGAAATCGGTGAGCTTCAGGCCACGGTGCTTGAAGTGGCCCCTATCGTCCTTCCATGCAGCAGTTGAGGTGCCTTTTATACGCCCTACCGAAGAGGTCGAACTCTTACCACGTCGATGACCACCATGCAAACGATCAACATACCGCTCGATCTCAGGTACTTCATCCCACGCATTTGTGCGTGTGTATGATGTCCAAGGATCCGATGGAGTAATCTGAACTGTTGGAGTAGATGTAGTCGACTCATTATTCTCTCCGGATTCTGTTGTCACGTCCGAGGGCTCTGTCAGGCCTTCAGTTTTCACTGAAAGTTGCGTTGTCGACGCTGCACTGGGCTCTGAACCAGACTCTTCAAGTGTAGGTTCAAGGTCAGGTGCTGGTGGTTCAGGCTCTCCAGCGAACGTTCTCGTCGGGCGAGGTTGGTTACGTTCCCAAGGAAAGATTTCTGGAGCTAGCTTCGATCGAGGAGCTGGTTTCTCCTTTGGTACCTCATACCACATGTTCTTTGGGGGGCTCGGGTATCGTTCAGGCGGAACGAACGGTGCCGTATCACGGGACATTTCGTAATGAGTGGAAGGGAAGTTCATTGCCTCGGGTTTTGAATCCGCAGGAGGGGGGTGTCTTGCAAAGTCAGTATCTCATATTCGAAAAAGGACCTCATTTTGCAACGACGATAGACCTACCTCTGAGCATCCCAGTCATGCATTGTAATCGGGGGCGGCTCGTTCTTTGGTTCTTGGTGGTGGTGGTGGTGGTGGTGGTGCGGGACTTCTTGATGAGAGTGCTGATGGTGTTCCTGTTGATGCCCAGGAGATGAAATAGGTTGGTCGCCGAGAGGAACAGAATGGTGATCATGATGAGCTGGACCAGAATCTGAAGATCCACCATGGACATGATGCGATTCTGCATGATGCTCATGTCCCGAAACTTGATCACCCTGAGGGGCTTGATGTTCATGGCCGTATGCTGAATGCTGAGTGCCTTCCGTAGAACTCGAGCCCTGGTCATGTTGATGTTGGCTGGTAGAAGACTGCGCATTGGCTGGCTGCGGGTGCCACTCTCCCTTTGTAAAATATTGGACATACTGAGGAGTAGAAGAGGCATTACCAGGAGAAGATTCCTGGAAAGTCAGATATCATATATTTTCTTGTGAGATACTTCAACTTACCTCAATTCGGTAATGCCTGTCGTAGACTGCCCACCATCGTCCTATCATTTCACTGAATGGACCACTGCCAGAAGGTGCATCTCGACCAGTAAACCACGGCTTATTGGGTCCAATGAAATGGACCATGTTGATGCTAGACTGGAAGTGGCGATACGCCGGAACGTATTGGTAGTGAGCTGATGGGGTGACGTTATAAGTGAAGCTCAAGCGATGATACTGTTGACCAAAATGCATGTTGATGAGACCTTGGTCAGCGCCGTCAAACGAGATTCCCCTCTCGGCCATAGCAATCATAGCATAGTAATCGCCCATGTTGGGTTCCAACACCATGACACCTGTGTTAAAAAGATCTGGCCAGCCAATGTCGGGAGCAGCAGCGAATGGATGGGGCGTGTCGAAGAGCTCTTCAGGGGCTCGGTAGGCGACCACATCGGCGTCAATGTAGACAATCTTGGAGAACTGTGTGAGCTTCCAAAGATTGATTTTGGTAAAGGCCGAATGCAGGTCGCCACGGTTCATTAGGTATAGATTGGCTGGATGGTCATTGCGAATGCGCGGCACTGGGAATATGTAGTCGTAGACGCTCTGGAAAAGTCGCAGGTCAGCATTGACAGCCGAAGATGCTCACACTCTGCAGAACTGACCTTCAACTGCGTAATGGAGTCGGCAGATACAGAATCGAGGGTGACCAAAACTGCCAACTTGCAATGGGCTCCAGCATCGCGAAGAGAATGAGAGAGAACAAGCGCGCCTGGGGAGGAATTAGCCGAGGTTTGGTGCAGCACCGAAACCAATTGACGAACCAGGAAGATAAGAGTCGCTTAGAAGAAGCTTTTCGATTATTAGCAAGACTATCTTGAAAAGACCAGATACTGAGAGCTTGGGAGAAGACGAACCGTAGCATAAACATGCTCTCCAGCAACTTGAGCGGTCATTGCGGCGTAGAACAGGAGTAGTAGTTGACCAGCTGTAAGACCAACCTCGGCGCAGATTGTCCAGGTCAGCTACAACAGGTTTGAGAGGCCGGTCAGCAACCCATGGATAGAATATTCGGAAAAGAAGTCGTGAAGCTGCGATTGGAAGAAGCGCGTCCAAGTCAACAAGAAAGAAGACCAAGCACAAGCTCGCTTGGATCTAGCAAGGATGCTGTGCGTTAGTGTAGAATAAGCAATGTAGCGTATCCGTAATGTATTCCGTCTTTGAAACAGTAAAAGAACCCTAAGTTGTGTATCTCATTCTCTTGAACGAAGCCAAAAGAGGAGATGAGAGTTGGAGGAGAGGGAGGAGTCGAGAGGGGAAGGGAGAGGAGTGAAGAGAGGCGTGACGTGAGAACAGCAGCAACAAGTGCGTGCGATGTAGCAGGCCTGGGGGAGGAAAGGTAGATACAATGTGATGATCCGATGATGGCCCCGGTCACTTTGGAGGGGGAACTTCCCAATCCATGGAAGGTACAGCTCCTGTGGGTCGACCTACGAGGCACTATCAACGGGCACGGATGAACGAAACAGCTCCCTGTAAAGCTTCAGGTTCATGGATCCGAGGTGGCCGGTTATCGGTAAGGTAGGTACCTCACTCAGGTCGCCAAGAAGTATAAGCAAAAAAAATCTCGTCTTGTCGCTAATGTTACACTCGAGTCCTGACACTGAGCCTTTGGTTTTTGACTCTTCAGGTACTAAAACTCTACTCCAAGCCACAATGACCCTGAGGAACTTTGCTGTTCTAGAAGCGCCGAGGCCAGACACTCTATTTTCTGCCATTCAAGGGCAAGCAGCCGCATATAATCTGTGCCTAGGTGTGCTCAGAAGAACCCAATTGGTGCTGAACTATCCCCCACGTTCTCACGAAAGAAATTGAGGGTTCACTGCCTACCTATCTACAATTGCACAAAACCTAGGACCGTTTTGGTGTTCCCTACCTGGGACATTGCTACACATTGCTGCATCTCCGTATTTCGGGGGCAGATAGGTTGCGCTGGTGGCGGCTCTAGTTAATCGCCACTAATTTTAACGGCTGCACGATGATGGAATCGCTGTAAGCTTAGCTTCAACCTCACCAGCTCTTAGCTGACAATATCCACAAAGCATATGTAGCACATTAGGGATTTTCTTGCAGCTCCTAACATCTTTTTAATTCTCGTATCCTCGAACTGCCAGGGATGAGCTCGGCGGGCTCCTGCATACAGCCGAAACTGGACATGTTCCCCCTTGTAAGTTGCTGCGAGTATGCGACGCAACACGGCAGCGCTCGAATAAGTGTATCTATGTAATCTCAACAATTCCAAGCTGGTCCCTTAAGAAAAGTCTCATTGGATTTCTTTCCTGCGTACCTGAAAATACCGCTTCGCCCTTCCATCATGACACGTCGCAGGACCCCTTTTCTGTGCCGCTCTTGAGCCACCTATTATAAAGACATTCAAATCTCCCCAAGCCGTGCCAGATGCCAGCTGCACAGATGTGACGTAGATTTTCTTAGCTTGTCTTGCAGATCAGATTGGATGCCACTCGGACATGGAACATGGCGTACCGAGACATCTGTGAGATCGGGACAAAGACACGCGAGACAAATTAACACAGTAGATCATCCATGCCAGTGTGTCTCGGTTCACTTTAACTGGACTTTCAGCCTCCATACAACAGAAGGAAAAAAAACCAGAGAAAAATGAGTACTGTTTCTACAACCCCTTGTATCTGCCCCAGATCTTAGCACCTCTGCAATGCCAGGCGGGATCTGCACTAGCTCGACTCGACCTAGTGTAAGCCTGCTACCAGCTTGATTTATATGCATCACACGCTCTCACTTGCATGGACCACGTGAGCCATAGTTGCATTACCTATGATCATGTTTTTCTCCTCCTCAAAAAATAACCAAGGTATCATTTGCTCCATTACCCCGTATTGCCATCCCATTTCCAGCTCCCCAAGAAACATGCTCCCGCCATTTTCAGAGGTTCTATGGCGTTTTATCTCTCTTTGTCTTACCATCAAACTCCGAACCCCTTCTCAGCCGCTCAAAATGCCCTCAACACCAAACTCCCTTGAAAACACATTCCATAGCTAGACCTACATATCCTTCTTAAATGCGTGTTCTGGTTTATGGGTTGTCTCGTAATCGATGTGGACATATGCTCGCTCGATGTCAGGTAGGTCCTCCAGCTTAATCTGCAACGCCTCTGCAATATCGTGGCTCTCTTGGAGTGTCTGTGTCGGGTCCATAACAATATCCACTTCGGCGATCAGACGAGGGCCTGAGTGATACACACGAACAGTATCAATGCCAACGATTGCATCGTCGTGTGTGACGCACACGTATGTGATAAGCTGCTGCGTTTCGACAGAAGCAGTAACTCCGACCACAAGCAGGAACTCGCCAAAGGCGGTATGCAGCCAAATGCAAGAGATCAGAACGGACAGAATAATGGCGCCCATGGGGTCAATCCACCAGACCAGCTTTGCACCACCGCAGGATGTAAGGATACCGAAGCCGTTGATAAAAAGATCGTTGCGGTGGTCCTGCCAGAGAATGTTGACCTGACTGTACTTGTCTTTGAGTGCCCAGCAGTAAAGGAACAGTGCAAACTTGGTGGCGAAAGCGCAGCAAACTGAGATTACGGCTGGAAGGTGAAAATCCTTGTCTGGTTTCGACTGCACCAATTCTTGACAAGCAAAGGCAATAATGATGAGCGAGACAGCGATCATAAGAAAACAGAAGACGATATTGCCCACAGTCTCGAGACGAGCTTTACCAGCAGGGAAGCGCCGAGCATCAACATGACGAATGGCTCGAGCCGACAGGATGAGGGTGAGGTTGCTAAGAGGGTCGAAAACGGAGTCAGCCATGGTGGTGAAGAGCGAAAGAGAGCCTGACGTGATGGCAGCGTAGAGTTGAACAGCTGACAGGGCAACGTTGGCAGCAAGGGAACCCCAAACAGCAATGCGAAATTTGACCTGGTCCTCGCCGTGCTGGTCTCGGGCTTCATCACGATGCTCCTCGACCGATTTAAGCATGCGATCGATTGCTGCATTCTGATTCTTATAGAACCCTTGTAGCTTCCGCGCTTTCACCTTGGAACCGACACTGCCGGGGATGCACTTGCGGCCAGGGAGAACATCGCGCTTCCGCGAGGTGTTGGCTTTAATCTCTTCGATATCAGATTCGGTCTTGTACCCACGGGAAAGGCCATATGGGTCATGGTCAAGGCAGCTGGGCTGTCGGCGCCCAGTGGCGGTGGTTTGGCTTTCGACATCTGTCATATGAGATATGTTTCTGGCGATAGTCTCATTGTCCTCGACCATGGTGGGCTCAAAAGCAGTGCTCGAGCCATTCCGGGTGTTTGAGTGCCGTGAACTGCTGCGGGCACGCTCTCCAGAGTGTAAATGAATGGCCTGTGGGTGATGGGCGGCTTTATCATGTGTCATGATGCCAGACTATCACTTCTTTGGGATGGAAGGTGATACAGAGGGCGGCAACTCGGATTAGTCGGTCTCGTGATGGCAATATATGGAGGGTTGGAAAAGCAATAAGGATGTTGCTGATAGGTATGCAAGGTGCTGCTGAATGGATGCAAGAAACGTTTTGTAGATGTGAAAGCAAGAAGTAGGTCTAAGAGGTCTCGAGGGGAGGAGATCTCCAGACTCGCTTCAATGCAAACAGCGCCTGCTAGTGTTGTCAATAAGGTCGAGCGCTCGTCATGAAGCTCCGGGTCCGTCAGTCGTCCAGTCTTGCACCAATGATAGAGCTTGAGTTTCTATGCAGCCCAGTAATGGTGCCAGCATGGGTGGGCATGTAATAGAAGGATAACGAGGGTAGGTATTGATAGATTAGAAACGGAGTAGATGAATCTATCTCACCTACAGCCTATCAGCCTATCGACCGAGACTTGAACCAGTCATCTTCCCACGTGGACTCATTCCAAAAGAGGAGGAGCAAAGAATGAACGCCTTTCTTGGTCCATTGTGTTTGTTGGTGAATGACAAGTTCGGACACGCTGATTAGTCTCCGCATTATCCATTGTCCAACACACGAATCCATCAACTGCAGCTAGAACCAAATGCTTGGGCTATCAATAGACTAACTGGGGTTAGTGAGGTGAGCTCCCCCGCGCAAGCGGTCATTACTCAGCGGAGGCTCTTTTCCGAAGCCAGATTGGGCGGGTCTGAGAAGCATTGAAAATGGAATCATAGCAACATGGGTGAGATCAATGTTGAAATTGAGAGCGGAGGACGTTGAAATATAGTTTAGAGATGGCCCCGAAACGTCTAGGAAACGCCCGGAGTACGTTTCGGGGTCCCGTAGCTTTTAACCTCTTAAAACATGTGTTAATCGGGCGTCTACGGAGCTGCTGTATACGAAACCTGGTCCCGCCTTGACCCGCCAGATTTGTTTGTAGATCAGATCTGGACCTTGTGCCAAGACAGAGAATCCCGAAACTATCGACCTGTCAAGTCGATCTATTGGCTTTGGTTTGTAAGTTGTAACCGCTTTGAGAGATAAGCCGTAATGTTATACAGCCAGCCACATGCAAATTCTTAGGCGTGCGATTGTTAGCTGGCAATTTATATAAATAATGGCGTGCGCCTGCTATCTGTCAAACAACAAATATTGATCAAGACAAAAACATCAAGTGACGTTGACCATATTGACTATATGGACAAATCTTGCATCAAAAGATCTCTAACCAACCGCACTATAGCTTTGCCTCGATTGGTTTCTGGTCTTGACTTCTCTCTAATATCCATGCCGAGATATCCTTCGCATATTCTTCCTGGCACAGGTCTACATGCAGGGCATGATAACCCCCCACATATGTTTTGACGACCTTATCCTCGATATCCTGTTGCTTCACGAAATCCATGGCTGCTCGGTAGCTGCAAGCCTTGTCATGGTCTCCATGGCCAAGCCAAAGCGACTTTACTTCTTTGCCCAACTTCACGGAACCTGATTGCAAAGCTGCCGTACGATCGAGGAGTGATGCTAACCCTTCTAGTGTGCCTGTGTCATGACATAGGGGATCTTCTTTGTAGCCCTTGGCTACCTCGGGCTTTCGCGTCAAGTTGTAGACGTCAAGTTCGTGCTTGAGCTGGAACCGTGGAAGAATTTTACAAGCCAGCCGTCCTGCGAAGATTTTAAACGAGCTTGGGACTTCCTCAGGCGCAAACCCGATGAATGGCGCCTCGAGGATCCAGCCGCGCACTTGGCTTACAAGTTCGGCGTAATTAGGGTCAGCGGCAAGTGTGATGACCTCGCCGCCGCCCATGGAGTGGCCAAGGACAAATACCGGGACATTCGAAGGCAGCTTGCTCTCGATGAAAGCTGCGATATCAGCAATCACGCGTGTTGTTGAGCCTGTGTTTCCTTTGTCGGAGGGCTGCTTCACGCTTCTGCCCCAACCTCTTTGGTCGAAACCAAAGACTTGGATGCCATCTGAGGCTAAAATTCGGTATACGTCATTATACCAGTTGACGTGATCGCTGAAGCCATGAACATGTACCACTTTTGCTTTGATGGCGCCTTGAGGCTGTCGTCGCATTAGGTTTTGCTTGCTTCAGCTTTTGGTTATTGGTACTCACAGTCCAGGTCTTGGTGTACAGGCTGGTGTCTGCCACCTGGAACGTTCCTTCGGTCTCGGTCGACATCGCGTTAGGGAAGTGAAGGGAAGGGGAGCTAAGTGTTTGGAGGAAACAATTCAACAAAAGAACAGTGAGTTACAAATTATAACTGTCGTCAAAAATTATTCTTTTTGTCAAGGCAAAGTTGCTGTGAGGCCTAGTTATGAGGAGTCAATCAGGTTCTTGGTCATGCTCGAGCCAAGCTGGGGTCACATGTGACAGGTTCCGTTGCCGACGGAGCTGGTCTGATCGAGGTGGCTTTTGTTCCGTAGGCGGGCAATCTCAACGAATATTGGTCGGCGCAACTGTTACGCCGCGACAGCAACAACTTTATAGATGTCGTCGTGCTCTTGTGTGCTCAATTATGGGAATTATGCGCCTTTATATCCCTTTTCTTTTGCAATCGGGAGCTGACTTGAATGTAGTCATCGTCGCTTACTAGAGATTACCCAGGCAGTGAATATGGCTTTGCACTGACGAAATACATAGGTAGGTAGCTTTTGATAAACATTGCCAACCTTTTTGTTTTGTGACCCTTGAAAATCGTCGTTGCCATTCGCTCGATCATCTTACATTATATTCCTAATAATCATACAGTCAGCATCCTCATAACTACCTATAGGAAAACATCTAATATAGTAGGGAAACAACGTGCTTACTTTGCCGATGCTGAATGGTGAGATGGGCATGTTCAAAGGCTCCAACTCTACTCGGAATAAGCATACTTGCCACGTTTCGAACGCAGTGGGCTTGCTAAGCCTCCATAATCTAGTCAACATGTCGATTCAAATTTGATCATGAAAGTTGAAAGCCGGGGATGCACGCTCACTGTGCTGAGCGAAGCAGTTGGTTTCAGTAATTACTTGATCGCTAAAAGCACTAAACCGAGATTGCAAAACATTGAGATTCTTTTTTATACACGTCTGCTATACACCCAAACCTATGTTTTCCATTTTGGGGATTAAAATAACCAGACTGGACTGACGCCAATGAAAATAAGATACATGTCGAGTGGAGTTCTCTCTATAGCTGTTGGCAATGCGATCATATGCCGTAGAGACTCAGACATAGATATCAGGATATAATGTACATGCTTCGTCTAATCTTTCACCTTACTGTGGCCCCTAACCATATTACACCTTGCGGGAAAGCTTGTCTGCTCTATACCATCTTACCAGCTTCAAGGACGCTTTTCCTCGGTCTTGGGCTCGTTGCTCTCTTCCTCATGCTCAAAATGCTCCTCCTCTTCAACTCTTTCTAGATCGTCCTCGAGCTCTTCGGCCTCAGTGATATGCGCCCGCGAAGCAGTCGATCCACCATCCTTAGACACCTCACCACCACTCATCTGCCACTCCATGAGCTTGCTAAAAGCACTCTCCTTGTCGGAAGCGAGCTGCCTGTAGCTTCCAATTTCGGCGACCTTGCCCTCGCTGTTGAGAACGATGATTTGGTCAGACCTCTTAATAGTGGAGAGACGATGTGCGATGGAGATGGTGGTGTTACGACCACGTAGAAGGCCAGCCAAAGCTTCGTTAACTAGAGTTTCTGACTCAGCATCGAGCGCCGATGTAGCCTCGTCGAGAATTAGAATATCAGGGTCTTTGAGCAGCGCTCGCGCAATTGCAATTCGTTGCTTCTGACCTCCAGAAAGCTGGGAGCCACGAGCACCAACCTGGGTTTCTAAACCATCAGGTAGATCACTGATAAAGTTACAGTTGGCTCGTCGAGCGGCAGAGATAATATCGTAACGGCTGGCTTGTGGTTTTCCGTAGGCAATGTTCTCGGCGATAGTTCCGGAGAAGAGAACCGGTTCCTGAGAAACCATGCCGATTCTCCTTCTCAAGGACTTGACATTCATACCAGAGACATCCTGTCCGTTGATGGTAATGGAACCAGATGTGGGGTTGTAGAACCTTAGTAGCAAAGATGCCACCGTTGACTTGCCACCTCCTGACGGACCAACAACACAAACGTTACTGCCTGAAGGAATCTCGAAATCTAGTCCGTTGAAGATCCTGACTGCTGGTCGAGTAGGATAGGCAAAGCAGACATCCGTGAACTTGATGGGACCTTGTGCCGATTTCACCCTAACACCGACTGTTTGTGGAATTCCTGGTTTGCGATCCTGAAGCTCGAAAAGTCGACTCGCGGCGCCAACACCTTTCATGAGTTCTGAGTAGAATCCTGAGAGACCAAACAAACTTGAACCTGCGAAAGCCGTGTACATCATGAAGGAGGTAAGGTCTCCAAGTGACATGGCTCCGCTCCGGACAAAACCACCTCCAACGACGAGCATAGCGAGAATGGTCATATTACCAGCCCAACCCGTCGAAGCGAAGAAGGTAGCAGCGATTAGCGATTCCTTTTTACCGAGTGCGAATATCTTTCGGATCTGGTTGTTGTAGCGACCAATTTCCTGCACCTCACCGACGAACGCTTGGCTGGTTTTGACATTGCCGAGCCGCTCCTCAGCGATTTTGGTCAGAGTACCTAAGTTTCTCTGAATAGACCTGCTGACATTTCGAATAGTGCGACCATAAATGAAGGCCCCGACGGCAATGGGAGGGAACATGAGCAACAACAGACCAGTCAACTTGGGGCTTGTCCAGACCATGATAGCAAAACCAGCACCTCCGCTGAAGAGAGCGCGAAGACCATCGCTGAGATTTTGCGTAACAGATTTACCAACAATAACCGTATCGGAACTGAGTCGTGAAATGAGATCTCCTACACGGTTGGCATCAAAGAATTCAGCATCTTGGACATATGTGCGCCGATAAAGTTGAGATCGAAGTCTGGCAACAACGCGCTCGCCGACAATCCGAAGAAGGACGACTCGACCGAAGTTGGCCATAGCTCCAATAGTCAAGACAGTACCCAAGCCAAAGAAGAACTGGTTCATGGTTAAGCCAAAAAGACGGACATCCTCAGCCTCGCCTTTGGTAGCGAGATCCAAGATTCGACCAACAGAGAAGGGGATCAACATGGTGACACTAGAGGAGATAACCAGAAAGACAAAAGCGATACCGAGCCAGCGGATCTCCGGGCGAGCAATCTTGATCAGCCGCAGAATTTCATCCGCGCCAGCTTTACCAGCTTGCTTTCCTTCCTTGGAGAGCTTGGCAGCTAAATTGACCTGCGCTGCCCTCGCGGCCTTTTCGCTCTTGGCGAATTCCTGCTTATGCTCATCCTGGGCGATGCTTCTATTAGTTTCAAGCTCGATGGGCTTCTTGGCGCCTTCTTCGACCTTGGTCTGAATTTCCTGGAGCAGACGAGGGGCTGTCGAAAACTGTCGTAGGGCGTGAGAAACAATACCAAACTGAGAGTATCGGTTTGGCTCGAGAGAAAACTGAGTACGGGGTAGAGTATTATTTGCCGATGACCGGAACGTAGCGATTGAGAATGGAGGGAGAGCGGCTTGACGGGTGCTGGAAGAATGGAAAAGTCTCGACTGGAGAGGCAGAGCCTCGGTCTTGTAGAATAGAGCTCCGATTTGACTTCTCGATGTAGCCAGAGACACTTGCGAGGGCTCGGCGAGACGTGGGAGCAGCAAACGGCGTGCTACCCCCGAAACCATTATGACGGTAGGGAATTGATCAGACGTCCACTCAGCATAGCATATTCAGGAGCGGCGCTGTCGCTAGAGATGTAGAAGGGGGGTCGAGCTACAAGTCGTGAGAGAGTAGTGAAGCTGACGGAGACGTTGACATGGACAAATGCAATCAAAGTTGAAGAGGTTGCGATGCCGTCATCGTCGTAGCGGCATTTCTCAGCTTCCGAGTTGCGACAAGCCCAGTCCAGCCCAGACAAGATCCGCACCTCTGTTGCTCACAAAAAAATTTGGGTGGGACCGTCGCGTTGGTGGGTTGTGTGTGGTGTGTCCCAGTCCCTCATTCAGAGCTAGGTACGCAATTACCTACGGCTTCTAATTCATCTGACCTGAACCCAATGGCCTCAAATTGAACGGTATATTACATTAATATACGGATACGTTTGTCACGATTGTAAAAATGGCGAAAAACAATATATGTATGCACTCGAAAGGTATTTAGCCCGCAAACATTCAAAGAAAATGGCCAGCAAAAGACTGAGTAGTACATACCACCAAACCATAACCAGTATTGCTACTGGAACCCATTCTTCTAGACCTACCTATACACAAAACAGTACACTGCCTATAATACTAATAATACACTCACTCTTGCCTATATCTTTGCCGATTGTCCTTGAAAATCCTTTAGTCCAAGCATAACTATTTGCAAACACACTCAAGTGTAAAAAGCGAGACAATCACCCAACCCATTATCCAGTTCTGATGACATTTCATCCAATCATAATTGAGGCCCCTCCTTAAGCATTTCAGCAACATCGGCATCAATGCCATCGTCTCCTCCTAGGTCAGGGAACTCTTCGGCATCAACTCGGCGGCGTTTATTCGATCCATTGGTTGAGATGGGCAGCGACTGGTAAGGGAGAGTTTCTTGTCCCTCAACAGGGGCCGTGGTAACTGCAGCAGGCTCACCCTCTGGTGTCAATGCCTCTGGAGTAGGTGCATCAAAAGGCTCAAAAGCCGGTGCCGGTGGGGTGAGTGCCTCAATCTCTGGCCTGTCAGGCTCTGGGGGTGTGCTAGAAGAGTCTCCTTGCCCTGGAGAGCCGTTACTGTCCGCAGGACCCAGCGCTCGCATGATGCCAACCTCAACCTGGTGCTTCTTCTCTTCGATTTCAGTCTTTCGAGATGCTAGCTGAGCCGCAGCAGACTTCTCTTGCTCCAATGCAGTGCGGTTGGCGTTGAGGAGCGACTCCAGTCCAGACACAAGACCCTCTCTTGCCTTCACACACTCAGCAACCGCACTCTCAGCGTTGGCCAAGGTTTTTAGAAGTCCGTTCAGACGAGCCGCGTAGACAGGAGCAGAAGGCACAGGCGTAGATGGGTCGGTTTGCTTCTCGTACTCTTGGTTTGCTGATAAGATTGTGGCCTTGAGGGGAGTGCTCAATTTGCCAACAGTCTGATGCGCAGTCACAAGGGGTGCGAACTCTGAGGGAATAGCAGCGGCACCACTTGAGCCGCCGAAGGGAGAGCCTCCGAACCCAGGCTTGGCCATACCACGAGCCTTATCGAGTTCTGAAAATATCATCAGTCAAAAGCCTTGGTCCAGTTCATGTCAGTCTGTACTCACCTCCAAGACGAGCATCAATTGCAGCTTGAATTGGTGCTTCGAAAATCGAACGATCTCTCCAAACATCTATCACGCGTTTCAACTTCGCCTGGAGCTCTGCAGGTGCTCCTTTGTATGCAACCGAAACAGCCTCAGCAATCACAGGAGCGAAAGCAATGATGAAATCATCCTTATGACGGATTTTGGATTGCTGAGCCACCTCTACGAGAAAAAGATTAGTCGTGCTCTATGCACCTTACAAACAAACATACCATTGGCAAGGTAAATCAAACTTAATCGTTTTGTGCTGGATGAATCTTTGAGGCGCTGCATCCAAAGTTGTACAGTTCTCTCCGCATGTCTCCTAATCTTGATGTCAACCATGTCCCAGAATAAAAATGTTTGGATGAGAAAGTGTACCTATGAAACATGATCCATTGCGCTGCTGTGGCGATGCTGTCATGGCTCTCGTTGAGCGACGAGAGTCGCGCCAATACAGAATCATCGTTGTAAGCCATCTTGGTGGCAGCGGCTTCTCCTTGAGTTGAAATGAGCAAGCAACGACAATTTATCAGAGAGGATACAGGCCAGAGTTACAAATCAGATGGCGCGCGTATTATTCTAAAACTGGCTTGTAGCTGTTACCGTAGTATCACTGTGGAAACGTCTACTACAGCTACTTGCAGGAACAATAATATTCGGAGCTCTGCTAACTGATTTCCGCACGCAAGTGGTGCAGCCTGAACCTCGCTACGATCTGCTTCGACTGTAAATGTATGCCGCGGGAGCGAGGGTGATGCGTAACTCGAACGTGCGATGAACCGAAATGTTTTCCTTGGTAGAACAAGGAGAGTTTATACGTAGAATAGATGCAAGGTCAATTAGAATAAACATCCACTAAGCAGAGAATAGCTTGTAAATGCATCGCTATATGGGTTTATTTCATATATCTGACCCACTTAAGACAGCTCGATTGTGGTGTACGCTTCTCACCGCCTGGCAGAATCCACCTCATCAGCTACCTGGGATGGCCTACTTGGCAGTACCTGAATAGGAGGACCGTAGCAACAGCATTCACTGACAATCGCCGCATTGCAGCGAAACCTTCTCTAATTTCCAACACCATCATCCGAGATCATCTGCGCACCTTTCAATACACGTAACACAAATATTGATCTCTGAGTCTTTGTGCTTTCAAAATGGCTGACAGATTCCCTTCGCTTGAGGACTTCGATTCCGGGGGTAGGTGCATCAACACAATGCATGCGCGGATTGATAGCTGACGTGTAATCTAGCGCAAACCGATATCAAGGATCCTGCCGCTGAGCCTTCAACTGACGATTTTCTCGCTCGTGAGAAGGCTCTTCTTGGAGACGATGCAGACCAGTTCGCGACCAACGATGACGCTGCTGCCTTCGCTGATAACGACGGCGACCTTCTCGGTGGCGCTGGCAACAACGAGCAGTCCACTTTCGAGTCTCAGTTCCCCGACCTGACCAACCCCGAAGCCGTGAGTTGGTTTGTTGGAACGCTTTGGATGTAGAAGCTGACATGATTGAATAGGGTACCGGTGTTTCTGGTGGAACCGCTATTACAGGAGGGCCTTCTGTCAGCTACAACTCAGGATACCAGGCTTTCGCTGAGGAGGAAGAGGAGCCTGAGGTTGTTAAGGAGTGGCGCGAGCGTCGAGACAACCAGATTGCCAAGCGCGCCGAACAATTCGCCGCCCAGCGAGAGGAGACCATCAAGGAGGCCCAGCAAAACATCGATGACTTTTACGAGAACTACAACAACAAGAAGGAGAAGGGTGTCGCCCAGACACGAAAGGAGGCCGACGAGTTCTTGGAGAGCCGAGAGGACACTGTCTCTGGTGGCACCAGCTGGGATCGCATCGCCAAGTTGGTAGACGTGAGCGGCAAGGGTGCCAAGGGAGGCGCCTCTGGATCTGGCAAGGAGCGATTCCGGGAGTTGCTTCTCAGCCTACGAAAGGACGAAAAGGCGCCCGGCGCCACGGGCTATTAGGACGAGTCCGATTGGGTTTTTGTCCAACTATCCGCGAATGGAGGGTTGTAGGTCGGTGCAGAGCACCAGACAGTGCCCTTTGATGCATGCAATTTTCCGAGTTCTTCATGTATTCTAGAGTTTGGGAGTCCTGGTTTAATGGCAATGACGTGTGAATAGACGACACGATTTGACAAACAGTCTCGGCATATGTGAATGCATATGAACGATTATGTAAAGATATCACACTGTGTTCATCTCCATCTATCGACTCAATCTACTGATCACATTGACCTCTCATCGATGCTAAGCTATTCAGCAAGCTGAGCAACCTCCATCGCTTAGTTTCCGAAGTAAGAGTTGTAGCCGAGAACCTTGCGGCCGGCGCCGTAGAAAGAAGCTTCATATGCATCAGTATATGTGCTCATGTTGACATCCATTCGACCGAATTCATGGACAACTTACCACCGAGGGTACCCCAGAGAAGGATGAGGTAAGGGGTCATCAGCATGCGGCTGCGAGGGCCCTGCGTGTTGGGTCAGCGGGACATTCTGTGCAATGAAATCATCAATTCAACTGTACAATCTTCCAAAGGCGTGTGTGGTTCTTGTAAGCGTTCTGGTAGAATCGCTGGTTCTGGGGAACAGGGTTCTTGGCGTCGATGAGACTGGATTTGCGTCAGTGACGGGTTCTCGTATGATGTTATGTTCTGCTATGCCCGGAGCTCAGGATGGGCCATTGAGGTCGAAAGAGACGACCAAGGCTATCGCGAGAATCGGCCGAAGATCAATTGTACGTACCCCATTTTGAAGTCGGTTAATGAGAGTTCGGGGAGGCTTCGAGAGTTGGTTTCGTGTGGGGTGGTTGAGTTGGTAAACGGAGGATGTCGAAGTTCGGGTAAAGAAATGAGGCCATAAGTTGACTGGGAACCGGGAGTAGTATGACTCAGCATAGCTCCCGACGTTATCGTTGGAGGGTAGGCACGTGCAGTGGATCGCCGGTTGTTTCAATGTCACTTTATATGTATCTACCCAAAAAAGATTTGGAGCTTGAACGAATTATTTAGGTAGCTTTTGGATAACGATCTTGATCAACCTAGGGAAGTTTTTGGTGATTTTACTACCACTTCTTCGATACCAATGCGATGATACCAGACCAGCACCAGCTGGCGAATTTACCCAGCCATGCAACGAATTCTTAGGCTATCTCTAATTCGTCGGTTCACATACTTTCGATACATCAGGACCCTCACTCGAGACCAATTTCAATATACGGCTCCAACACTCACAAAAATATGCAATGAAAATGACGGTCCGAAAATTTACGAAGGATACGAGAATGAGGCGAGGCAAGACAGCTGTGAGTTGTCTACGTCCGAGCAAAATAATGGACGACAAGGTACCTCCTCACAGTGGCCCAACCCGTTAGGCATTCGACAAAGCATTGAGCCCACACAAAATTCTGAGTTGGATGCACTATCCTTCTGGGAGCGCCTTATTGTAACGAATTATCACAGCTATGGAGACCATGGAGCTTGGGAGACGTTTCTGGAGCTTCGGGACAAGGGCGATGGGCATCTAGTAACCGAGCCTCGAGCTGACCTTCTTCGTGACAATATCTTAAAGGCGGCATTGCTACATTCCAACCGGATGGAAGAACTTTTCGAGTTTGTCGAACAACTTGAACAAACTTATCAATTCAAGTGGCCTGAATTATACCTGAAAGTAGTTCATTTCTATCTGGCACAGACTCATTACGAATGCGCATTCCTGTGGCACTTGAAACTAATGCCTACTTTCCGTCCTGACCTGGATAGCTTCGGTACGCTACTGGCAAGCTTTGCCATTGACTTCACGCCCAAGCTCCAGAGTACTTTGACCAGGATGTATATATTCAATCCTTATCGCAAACTGTACGACTATGTCGTGCCAGCACTCTTCAACACTGGCCAGTCGCATCCAGCGCGCGTCTGGAGAAAACGATTTATTCTGTTTAACGATCATCCTAAATCATCAAAATCCATGCCCTTCTTGGATTTTCTTTCCCGCTACTTTTCTCGTGTACAGCTTACGAAAGAGGAGCGATCAGTGCTCAGAGGAGATACCAAGTTTGGAGAAGACTCAAAACCTGAAGATACCCTATCAGATCAGGAAAGAGGCTTATACAGCGACAAGTTTACAGCTCGGTGGTTTGCCAGCTCTTGGACTTCTTCCGAGTTTGCAATTGGCTTGATGCATAAACTTGGACTTCGCAAAATTGGACCTCAATCGTTGCAATCTATCGCGCTGAGAGAAGAAGACTCGAGAGGAGTTGTCGAGCGTCTGAAACAGCTCCGGAAGTTAGGAATGGACATTACGCCCAGAGTCTATTGCAAGGCTCTTATCTCCTTCGCCGAGAGAGGCGAAGACAACTTGCTTAGAGGCCTATTACACTGTGATATACACCCAGACGAATTTGAAAACCAAGAGAAACGACAACTGTTACTTGCAGCTTCCGAAAAACAGCGAAATTGGGGTCTAAAGCGAATACTTCGGGAAATGGAGGGCTTGGCTGGAACACCAAGCAATGATAACAAGAACTCCAGGGAGCTCAACAAAGCTCTCCATATCGCCTTGTTGACGAGAAGTCTCGCGACAGTCAGGTCCTTTCTTGATAAGATGGATAGCATGGATGTTACCATTGGGCAGAAAAATTCGGAAGCACTTCTGGAACGTGTTTTCGAAGAAATATGGTATTATCCCAAGCACAGCAGACAGGATTTCTATGGCTACCAGGGGGATCCTCAACTTGACAGAGCTATCCATCTGACACTACGGGTAGCGCGACATGGGGTCGCTGTTCCTATCAAATTTTGGCGAATGTTGCTCTACAACCTTGGGCGCTTGGGGCGCTTCAATGAACTTGAAGGGTTGAGTTATGAGATATGCGAGCTATACAACGCGGATGCCGGGGGCTTGATACCAGTGCATTGGAATGATAAACCCTCCAGGTCTGCGTCGAAACTCAAGGATCCGGATCCGGACAGTGAGTCGGGGACTTGGTCCGAATACTATTCGTTCCCAGACGGCAAGAAGAAAACTAGCCATTTCAAGGAGGAGTTCTGGAGAGCCGAAATAGGCTTGCCTCAAAAAGAGACAGCCGCTTTA
This sequence comes from Fusarium anguioides, assembly GCA_012977745.1. Taxonomy (NCBI): domain Eukaryota; kingdom Fungi; phylum Ascomycota; class Sordariomycetes; order Hypocreales; family Nectriaceae; genus Fusarium; species Fusarium anguioides. Next base: position 108,390 of record JAALXK010000154.1, on the reverse strand, counting down.
TCAACCGATTCCACACCAAACAAACAGTCTTACAGCGATTCGAAGAAACGGCATTACCCCGGATACGTATTCTGCATCCCTGCCGACCTGCCCTTCACAAATAGAAAGCACCCCATACAAAAGATCTTTGATATCAGTCTTCAGCGTGGCATCGTTCGATGGGGATTTGATAAGACACTGGCACAGAAACCGACTCTACCTTCGCTCATGTCAAGCAAGACAGCGGGAATCGAAGACTATGATTTGGCGTGTGGCGTTCGTTTACTGGCTGGGCTGAGGGACAAAGGTGTTTATGTCGACAAGCAAATAGTGCGAAGTGTTATCATCAAGCGTATCGCGGTGGCACATCTGCCTGAAAGACCCAGGGACAGGTCGAGGGACAACAGGGAGCTCTCTCCCGCGAATATGAAGCAACTAGTAGAAGAGGCGTGGGGCTCTAATATCCTCCCTGGCGAAGAACAGTTGGCGACAGAAATCGATAACCAAAGACCAAAGTTATGGAAAAGCTATCCTAAGCTGTTCCAAAAGAGTTATGATAACGAGGAAAGTACTTCATCTACCTCTAACGCATCGAGGAACTGAAGGAAAAGCTGATAGCAGCTAAAATAATAAAATAAAGAAAAAAAAGCCAAGAACCGTGACTCCAAACACATCAGCGACATGCCCCATGCCTTGCTTTACATTGTATTGGTACATGTATATAATGATTGCCGTCCCTCCAGGCCCAAGCTGGGATGGTTCAAGGGAGACAGCGGGTATCCTGAGGTTGTCCACAACAAAACTCCTACCCATTCTTCTTCGGCTTGATCACTAAGAGAATGATCATGCCGAAGATGATAAGAATAAGGAGGAGAATGATCTTGCGCTTGGTCGTCCTCCGCTGGTAGCCAGAAGCAACCACTAGCTCCTTATCAGCAGCCTTGACGTCGGTGTTCATACGCTCCACGTTGTAGTCAATACGATCCAGCATGGTACCCTGGTCGATGACCATATTCTGGAGATCTCGGAAGAGATCAGAGAGTTCGATAATGCCTTGCGCAATATCCTCAATCTCTCGTTCGCGTTGAGCAATGGCAGCGTCATTAGAATGAAGTACTCTTTGTTGTTGAGTTTGTTGGAGAGTCGATTGTGAGAACGATCGGTCTGCATCAGATTCTTGGAGAGATGGGTCGAGATAGGAACCTGGCTGGGGTGTGTTAGATCTCTCGCCTGGACTCAATCCACCAAAGCCGCCCATGCCACGAAGCTCTACAAGTACAAGTTAGAGAAAATTGACAGTAATCGGGAGGGAACCAACTTTTCAAATAGGCACTCTGCTTCTTTCTGAAGCTGGCACTTGCATCTTGAACTCGGGCTGCTAGCGAGATTTGTATGTTCTTCGCCATGGTCTCCTCTGCCCTTGTGATAGTACCAGCATGCTGCGAGTCTCGCACCATTTGCTCGACCCTTTGGATGCAGCGGTGACATTCATGGAAGCCTTTGGTGATCTTTTGTGTCAAGTCCTCTATTTGCGCCTCCTCGGCCCTTTTAGCATCTTCGTCATTGAAACCGGGGAGCACATGCTTCTGGTGCAACTTTTCTAAGCTCTGGCCCTTTGTCGCGATGTCAGCGAGCAGATATGTGATCTCATCCGAAACATCAGCCCACCGAGGTGGTAGTAAATCCATCTCAATCACAGCGTCGCCATCATCTTCGAATGCGCCGGGCGATAGAAGGCCGCGGCGATCGTCGTTCGCATAGCTGCTAGGAAAGTTGTCGGCAAAGGCGCCAGAAGCAGAGGCGCCGGGTCCATATGGTCTTCGCTGTTTGGGGTGGTGCGCGTAAGACTGCCGATAGGAGATATATCTTTTGTTGAGGCAGTATCAGTATCATGACTTGATATATCGAAGCAAACTCGTCATCTCATGGACGATGACAGATAACAGATAACAATGGGTATCTCACAGGTTCGTGCGGTCTCGCCACATGGCGGACGCAGATTAGGGGTAAAAGCTATCGTCAGACGGGGCAATAGATTGAGAGTTTATCAAGTCGACTGAATCGCGAGTGTGAACGTCATAGGACGAGAGATGAAGGTACTGCCGTCATGAGTGAGAAGATCGCGAATAAAGTCGAGATTCGGATTGAGGCTGATAGCTGGCTTCGGCTGGGAGCATTACGACACTGAACCACTTCCGTTAGCTAAAATGACATGGGGGGAGCGTCCCTTTCCGTGTAGGTTGGCGGGACGTACCTCTCCAGTACATCTGGGTCTCCCGTCAGATTAGCAGGATGGGTGGGAGCTTCCAGCTGGTCCTCCCTCACAACCTTATGCAACAGGACAGCTGAAACAGGTTCTGGAGAAAGCCGCACAGTGTGGAAGAGCCTCCATCACAGGCCTCATCCACTAATTCCAGAATCATCTCCCCTCCCTAAGCATCGACAACACACAGTGCATTATGTCTCCTTTGTTACACTTTCCTGCCTTAGGTACCGACTTTCCCCTGACCTTTGAGTCTCCCCACGAAGCTCCAACCAACTCGTGAAACGAAAAGGTCCGACACTCTTGGCTCAAGACCCCGCGACCTCAGAACTTGCCCAAGTCATCTTCTTCCTTCTCGCGCGATCGACATCCACCGTTTTACTATCTCAACCGTTGCAACCACATACAACCAACATGGTGAGTTGGAACAAGCTGTTACTTTGTTGCGCTACCAATCTACCGATCAATCATCCTTTGCTTTACCGCCTTAGGCTCTAGCAATGAGCATCGACCCCGCGGCTGCTTCGTGAGAGGGGTTGCAACTGATGTTTTTAACGAAGCCTTGTTGGAAAGTTCATCGACTGATAACCTTATTACTATAGGCCGATTCACTTACTGAAGAGCAAGTTTCCGAGTTCAAGGAGGCCTTCTCCCTCTTTGTAAGCTATTTTACTTCTTTTGTCGGCTCGACCTTGCTTGAAGTTGTCGCTAACCTCTCTGTAGGACAAGGATGGCGATGGTGAGTGATACTCCCCCTGCGATGTTTCTTTACTAGCACAGCACGAAACCAAAATCTACCTCAACATAGCTTCAAATAGCTACGAATCTTTGCATCAAGCTTCCTTCGATGTTAATTAATTCGGAAACATGGGCTAAATGCTTCGCTATAGGCCAGATTACCACCAAGGAGCTCGGCACTGTTATGCGCTCTCTCGGCCAGAACCCCTCCGAGTCCGAACTCCAGGACATGATCAACGAGGTTGACGCCGACAACAACGGCACCATCGACTTCCCTGGTGCGTAGCCTCTCAAGGTGGTTGAAGGACGCCTGTACTAACAGTTGAGCAAAGAGTTCCTTACCATGATGGCGCGCAAGATGAAGGATACCGACTCTGAGGAGGAGATCCGCGAGGCTTTCAAGGTGTTCGATCGTGACAACAACGGCTTCATTTCCGCTGCTGAGCTTCGACACGTCATGACCTCTATCGGCGAGAAGCTCACTGATGATGAGGTTGATGAGATGATCCGAGAGGCTGACCAGGATGGTGATGGCCGAATTGACTGTGAGTTGCTTGAGACCTAGGATTCAACGCCAGTTGTGCAGCTTTACTGACAGAATTCTTAGACAACGAGTTCGTCCAGCTCATGATGCAAAAATAAGGGACAATATTCTGATACCTCATCAACCATTGCCTCGGCCCTGTCATCTTTCTTTACGCTCTCGCTAGTTGATGAGCAACGAAAACGCATGGTATCAGGAGAAGCGGGTTGAATATTCTTTACTTAGTGGCAAAACTGCAAGCGATATGAAGGGCATCTGGGACTGATTGGGCGGAAGTTGTGAAAGATAGTCGGCTTGCTTTCGTGTTACTTGATGTCTCCATGTCTGTTGTGTCATGGACTCTACCTGCATGGCTTCTAGCAACTGAGCAATTTTCCATTTGGCCCGCAAGCTTCATCTCTGCATTGTATATGTGTATTTGTGCCTGACGCGTGATTGTTTCCATGTTTAGTGCCTACCTATGCTTTGCTGATGTGGTTTTGGTGAGGGGCAATGGTTGGGCGGTCTGAGAATTGTGCCCGCCATTTCGGCCAATTTTATGCTGAGGGGATCTAGAAGAACAATCAGCCCTACGGACGACCCAGTGGGCTAGAGGCACCAAGTATGTATGTACTGCAAGGCTATAGTTCAGGGGCTCGTATTCTGTAGAAATATTCTTGCTACTAGAGCTGTCAGTAACCTGGAGGTACTTTGGTTAATTGGTCATTAAACATGCATTCTACCCCTGTGAATGGTCAACTCGAGGTGCCGCCTTGATCTTGCTGTCAGGGGCAATGCACTCGTTGATGAACTCCTTTGTTGATATGCACTGTGGCCAACCCTTGAAAGCTTGATCAAGATGAGTGGTTCACAGCTGTTTAAAGGCTCCAAAGTCCAGGCATTTGGCTAGTCTGTTCGGAGAAGGCAGCTGGGTCAGCTAAGCTTACGAGGGGGCCACTATGCCACATCGTCTAATTGTATTGCAAGGAGTTACTAGGATTGACCCCACAGCAGTACGAGATGATCTTTTGAAGGAATTGGATGTCTTCTGTTACTGAAACGTCTTTGGTAGGGAGTTGCTAAAAGGGAAGAGTAGCGTCACTAAACACCCAAGCACAAAAGAGCCTGAATAATAGTTGACAAGAGTTCATCACTCGATGTTGATGCTACACCAAGAAGTTGGTATCTCATCTGAAAATTGAAGGATGAATGCCAAGCAAGGGCAGCATTTGTACCTAGCAATGAAAAAAGGACCCTGCGGGCGGGATGTCAAATGTCACTGTTTGCAGGATCAATCAGTATCAGTATCCCTACGGCGCATTCCTTCACGTGTTGATAGACCACCCGCCGCAATTTCCATGTTCCATTTTCAACTGGGTAACCCTCAGCCACATACACTGACATTTATGCACTCGCTGGTTGAAGGGTTCGAGACGTATTCGCCCTTTGCTGTTGCTGCGACCCTTTGATACGACGTAGGGAGGTAGCCTAGACTCTGGAGCAAAGACGCGAGGTTCACCCGTTCTAAGACGTGTCTAGACTCGGACTTGGATGAGGCTTGTTGGCCCCCCTTCGAGTCGAGACACATCACCAGTCTTTTTGACAGTTCCAACATCAGCGCTTTTGAACTTCCCTCGGTCTTGTTTTCCCATCTTGGGCCTGCGATGTGAGGTACCGGATTACGTTTCACCCTCTTCTCTCACCTAGACCCTCCACTGCTTATTAGCAGTTGCCAGTCCAATACCTATTCAATGGCGGGTCCCTTACGGCGAGGCCGCCTCTGGCTTGGTGTCGCTTTCATCTGGATCTTGTGCTTTTGGTACTGGTCAAATTCAAATTCATCTTTTACGTTGTTCGGTAATGGCGACCCTCTTGCTGGGAAAGGTGCCACTGCTTGGACGCGAAGACTACCTAAATATCCAATCCCACGAGAAAAGCTAGCTGTGCTGCCCAAGATCACCGGAGATGTCAAGGTCCCCACGATCCAAGCTACTGCGCCGGTTGAGAGCGCCGCAGCCAAGGAGCAGCGATTATCGCGCTTGGCTGCTGTCAAGAAGAGCTTCGAGCACAGTTGGAGCGGATATTCCAACTACGCCTGGATGCATGACGAGGTGACTCCATTGACCGGCAAGTCCAAAGATCCCTTTGGCGGCTGGGCTGCAACACTGGTTGACTCTCTTGATACCCTTTGGATCATGGACATGAAGGATGAGTTCACCAAAGCTGTTGCCGCTGCAGACAGCATTGATTTCACCAGGAGCCCCATGGCAACTATCAACATTTTCGAGACCAACATCCGCTATCTGGGTGGGTTCTTATCTGCATATGAACTAAGCGGCAGGGCTCATCCTATCCTCTTGAAGAAAGCTATTGAGCTTGGAGACCTTCTCATGTGCGCCTTTGATACGCCTAACCATATGCCAGTCACCCGATGGGAATGGAAAAAGTGAGTTTTGGTGATATATGCGGACAAACATTTTATCCTAACATATGCTCAGGTCTGCCTACGGACAGGATCAGTCTCCTTCACGAGAGGCTCTTGTCTCCGAGCTTGGTTCTTTGAATCTAGAGCTCACCAAACTATCACAAATCACTGGCAACAACCGATTCTATGACGCTGTCAAGAGAATTGGGGACCAGTTTGAGTCTACGCAGCTCAACACCCGTCTTCCAGGTATGTGGCCGATAGTCGTCGATGCTTACACGCCGGCCTTCCATGCTGGATCAGACTTTACCCTTGGTGGTATGTCCGATTCGTTGTATGAGTACCTCCCCAAGTGGTACCTTCTTCTTGGCGGTCAACTTGAGCAGCCCCGTCGACTGTATGAGAATTTTATCCCTGTTGCTATCAAGCACCTCTTCAAGAGAGCATTGACGCCTTGGGACAAGCCAGTCATTATCTCTGGAGACTACCAGGTCACTGACTTGCCGGGCGAGCAGCCCAAATATACTTCTGTTGCACGAGGTCAACATCTGACCTGTTTTGCTGGCGGCATGATGGCAGTGGCCAGCAAGATATTCAGCCGCCCAGGCGACCTCGAGATCGCTGCCCAACTCACAGATGGCTGCGTCTGGGCTTACCAGGCCACGCAGACTGGGCTTGGACCTGAGGTCTTCAGCTTCATATCATGTGGAAGTGTCGATGCAAAGGACTCGGGCGATTGCGCTTGGAGCGAGGACCGGTGGCTCAAGGCTATTGAGGAGCAGCATGCCCCAGACTTCAAACCTCCGCCCCTGAAGCCATCGGAGTGGAAGAAACCCACAGTTCAGGACATTATCAAGAAGCACAACCTTCCCAAAGGTATGATAGATGTGAGCGACGGGCGATATATCCTACGACCTGAGGCTATCGAGTCCATCTTCATCATGTACCGAGTCACTGGTGATGCACAATGGATGGAGAAAGCTTGGACAATGTTTGAAACGATCGAAAAGGTGACACGAACAGAGATCGCGGCTTCGGCGATAGACGATGTTACCAAAGCGGAGCCTACCAAGATGGATAGTATGGAGAGTTTCTGGTTAGCCGAGACGCTGAAGTACTTTTATCTCATCTTCAGTGAATTCGATGTGATCAGCCTTGATGAGTGGGTGCTGAATACAGAAGCACACCCTCTCCGTCGCCCAGATGTGAAGTAAAGAAATTAGTTGGAGATCGGGTTATGATAGAGGAAAAGGTTGCAATACTGTTTAAGCAGCTTCTGTTTGTAATTCCTAGAGTTATAGTTTCATGCGTATACAAATAAACAAGTATGCTTGTGTGTATTTTCCTAACCTATTGATATCTCGCAAACCATGTTTCTTTTTTTTTTCTCTTCTCCTAATTTAATTCCTTTTCCTGAATTTTCTTTCATCAATTTAAGATTCATCAAGGTTATAATAGACGTTAAAGAACACTACATCTCAATACATTCCAAGCATGAACCATGCTAGTTCACAATTGCTTCATAAACCTACCCATTTATTTACTTAATAATCCTTCAGCTGCTTATAACACGAAACTCGTCTCCTGTTTCTTTGTTGAAAAGCCTTGTATCACCAACACGTGGTGATCAACAATACGTAGCTCCCAGAGTAACACAGTCAAACTCATAAAGTTCTCAAAACAATAGCGAGTCTATAGGAGGTAGGTTAGTAGTTTTTGGTGATGACTAACGTAGTAGCCACGTACTGTCCAGGAGGTATAATTCGACGTGGGCCTGCTCTTTGCCCCACGTCCCGTGTGAAAGGTGTCCGCCGCAACCTGAACGGAACGCAAGCAGAAGTACAGCACACCGTCACTAGCACTGACCTTAACTCAACCTCTTTACGGCGCAACCTTGGTTCCCTTTTATACAGCTGCCTTGAATAGGCTCCGACGAAATCTCCTTCCTGCTTCATCCTCTGCTTCGATACGCAATCAAAGCAACAGCACATCATCGCTCTATCCTAGAGCTGATTGAGCTTCGACGAACCGCCGTCGCTTCTCTCACAACCCCTGGATAAGCATCGACAAGACGGCCCAACCGCTGGGTCTGTCCTCCTAAGATGAGTTCTCGTACGGCACCCACGAGCTCTCCCGTGCAATTTAATCCTTCAGATGCTTACTTTTACATAGTCAAGCAGTTTATTCGAAATGTGCGTGCGGCCAAGACGATCGCCGACGAGCGAGCTGTCATCCAGAAGGAGAGCGCTGCAATCCGCGCCAGCTTTCGAGAGGAGAGCCACGACCCCAACGTTCGGTGGGTTCAACAATGCTTGGAGGAATGGACGATACTGACAAGGGATTAGTCGCAACAATGTCGCAAAGCTACTCTACCTCTTCACCCTCGGAGAGCGAACCCATTTTGGACAGATCGAATGCTTGAAGCTCCTCGCCTCCCCTCGATTCGCCGATAAACGTTTGGGTCACTTAGCTACAAGTTTACTGTTGGACGAGAACCAAGAAGTCTTGACATTGGTCACCAACTCGCTCAAGAAGTATGTGTTTGCATGCACCATGTGAAGTCGATGGTTACTGACTCTGGCCTAGTGATCTTGGACACTCAAACCAATATGTGGTCGGCCTTGCGCTCTGTACTCTAGGAAATATTGCCTCCATTGAGATGTCGCGAGATCTCTTTCCCGAAATCGAAACCCTCGTTGCCACGGCTAACCCATATATTCGACGAAAAGCGGCACTTTGCGCCATGCGCATATGTCGCAAAGTTCCAGATCTGCAAGAGCACTTTATTGACAAGGCTACACAGCTTCTGTCCGACAGAAACCACGGCGTTTTGCTCTGTGGCCTCACTCTGGTAACAAGCCTTTGTGAGGCAGATGAGGAGGAGGGCGGAGAAGAAGGAATTGTTGAAAAGTTCAGGTCCTTCGTCCCGGGGCTTGTCCGAACTTTGAAAGGGCTTGCGACTTCGGGTTACGCACCCGAACACGATGTTACTGGCATTACCGACCCGTTCCTGCAGGTCAAGATCCTCCACTTGCTGAGAGTCCTGGCTGTGGGTGATGCGGAGACCAGCGAGCAGATCAACGATATTCTGGCGCAGGTGGCTACCAACACCGAATCATCTAAGAATGTCGGCAACTCAATTTTGTACGAAGCCGTACGCACGATTCTTGACATCGAGGCCGATTCTGGCCTGAGGGTCCTCGGTGTCAACATTCTGGGCAAATTCCTCACTAACCGGGATAACAATATTCGATACGTGGCCCTCAACACTCTGATCAAGGTTGTCGCCATCGAACCCAATGCTGTACAGAGACACCGAAACACCATCCTGGAATGTTTGAGAGATCCCGATATCAGTATTCGACGCCGAGCTCTGGACCTGAGCTTTACTCTGATTAACGAAAGCAATGTTCGAGTATTGATTCGGGAACTTCTAGCCTTCTTGGAGGTTGCCGACAATGAGTTTAAGCCAACAATGACCAGCCAGATAGGTATTGCCGCGGATAAGTTTGCGCCTAACAAACGATGGCACTTCGATACGATGCTTCGGGTTTTGTCTCTGGCCGGTAACTACGTCAAGGAGCAAATTCTGTCGTCGTTCGTTCGACTCGTCGCAACAACCCCTGAGCTGCAGACTTACGCCGTACAAAAGCTTTATATCAATCTGAAGAAAGACATTACTCAGGAGAGTCTGACACAAGCCGGCGCTTGGTGCATCGGCGAGTATGCAGACGCTTTACTCAAGGGTGGACAATACGAGGAAGAAGAGCTCGTCCAGGAGGTTAAGGAGCACGAGGTTGTTGACCTGTTCTCCCTCATTCTTAACAGCGCATATGCCACCCAGGTGTCTACAGAGTACATTGTGACAGCCTTGATGAAGTTAACAACCCGCTTCTCTGACCCAGCTCAGATTGAGAAGATTCGAAGACTGCTACAATACCATCAGACCAGTCTCGATATTGAGATTCAACAACGAGTAGTTGAGTACGGTAACCTGTTCAGCTTCGATCAGGTCCGGCGTGGCGTGCTTGAGAAGATGCCTATTCCTCAAATCAAAGAGGAGTCTCGTGTACTGGGGCCTGCTCCTTCAAAGAAGAAGTCTTCCAACAGGAAGTCAAGAGTTATCAAGCCGACAGAACAAGATCTTCTCGACATTATGGACGCACCTGCTGCCTCACCAACTGCTCCCTCAACGACCAACACCGATCTCCTCGCTGACATTTTGGGTGGCACCTCTTCCCCTCCTCCATCTGCAGGCTCACCACCGCCTCAGCAGTCCAACGTTTCGAACATCATGGATCTCTTCGGGTCTACACCTGGCTCGTCTACGGCATCTCCTGCTCCTCCTTCATCAAACCTCGATCTTATGTCTCCCGTATCATCGGCGCCTCAACCTCAGGCGCCGCAAGCACCTGCTGGTATCCCCTGCTACAACTCGAACGACCTTAATGTGACATTCCAGATCCAGCGAAACGCAGAGGGCATGATCCAAGCCACTGCCAAGTTTATCAACACTTCTGGCTCTTCACAACTGTCAAATGTGTCCCTGCAAGCTGCCGTTCCCAAGTCCCAGAAGCTGCAGCTGCTGAGCATATCTTCATCGGACCTCGGGCCTGGGGCTGAAGCTACCCAGATGATGCGAGTGTCCGGCTGCAAGGGAGTAAGTGATTATTTTATATTCTTCTTATCGAATTTTATATGCTGACAATTCTCGTTTTAGCCTCTACGCCTTCGTTTGAGAATTGGATACACGCACCCAACTGCTGGGCAGGTCATGGATCAAGTCAACTGGACAGAGTCGTCCTAGATATGCTTGGTATGATGATTTATGGGTCAAAGAGGCATATGGGCGCCTTGGACAAGGTAATGTAACTTGAGGTTATGGACTATAGGAGCTGGGCTTGGAGAAGATAGAATCCTAAAAACGGACGGTAAAGCATTGTTCTTTGCGACAAAATTCCTTTCAATAATCAGGTTCGCTGAAGCGTGCAATATTATCAACGCTATTTCATGTTTATGTTGTAAGTGTCTACGGAGTAGCTTCGCCTTACTCAGCTTGATTTGCGAGCCTATATCCACCCCACAATGGCAAACTCCATGCTCTGAGGCCATATATTCTATAATCATTTGATCGTACTAAACGTGATGTCATGTCTCTTAAGTCTGGAGCGTTTAGGAAGTTTATCCCTCTGCTAAGCCGAAAATCGAAACTTACCATTGCCAAGCCAGTGGCTTTGTACTCGAGACAAAGAACCATGTCCACTCAACGAAGCAGTCACCTGGAGCGAACCGCCCAGGAACCACGCAATGAGGTCAGTGAATAACCTTGTACGCTTGGGAGAAACTGAGCTGAGCATTATTAATACAGAGCCTTCTTGATGCGAGACTCGGTGTCATAAATCAGGCGAATGAGCGAATTCGGCTGTTTCGTCTCCAGCTTGAATCAGGACCAGTCAAAGAGCGTCTAGCACTTCAATACTTTCATCAATCTATCTGCATTTAAACTAACACAATGTAGTTCTCAGCCGGTCAGTGGTTAGACACCTACGTACCAGGTCACCCAAAACCAGGTGGCTTCACTATCACATCTTCACCCCGTGCCGCTGCCTACCCGGAGTCGCCCTACTTGGAGCTGGCAGTGCAAGAGTCCCCGGACAATCCTTCTGCGGCATGGCTCTGGAAATCACCGTCCGATATCACCGATTCCAAATTACAGGTGCGCGTGGGAGGAAGTTTTGTCTTTCCTCCGCCTGAAATAACACTCAGTGGACTACGTCGTGTGGTGTTTGTTGCGGGCGGCGTGGGAATCAACCCACTCGTTAGTATGATGGGTTGCATAGCAGAAGAGCGATACGATGTTGATGTACAGGTCTTATATGCCAGCAAGGTACCTACACAGGGGCTGGAAAATGTTCTTTTCATCGACAGGATCAGGGCGTGGTTTGAGCAGGAAAGACTGAAAGGTGATGTAAAGATCTTCGCAACAGGGGGGTATAGTGGGCATGAGACAGTTGGTGGTGTTGAAGTTCTGAAAAGAAGGTTCACGGTTAAGGATGTGAGTGAGGTTATTGGTGGGAGAGAGGAAGAGAGTGTAGTGTATGTGTGTGGTCCAGCGGCAATGACTGATGAAATCGTTGAGGGTTTGACAAGAGATGGCGGGATGGATAAGAAAAGAGTAATGTTGGAGAAATGGTGGTAGAGCTGGCAGTACTCAGACTATCCAGAGATTCATAGGAACAGGACGAATGCTTTCGAAGGATATGAATAAAGAGCCGTTTTCTGTAGCGCAAAGCACTCAATAATATATCATCAGCAAGTAAATATATAAATATGCATACTGTTGTTTCAATTTTGGCTTTGTCTAAGATTCGTTTCAGATAACATTTCCCATGATTTGTCTGTTTTTATTGCGCCTTGGTATCGTTACAAAACCACATATCTATTCGCCAGCACCCAAAACTTATTGCGTCCATAAAGTTGGCCCAGCCCGTTTGTTGCTTTAGTATATACCATGTCCGATCAAGAACTAGTTTAGGAGAAAAGGTCCTCGGCCTTCTGTCGTTGCTTTGATCTTCCTCCTCCGAATAGCTCCTTGCCAGCGTTGTTTCCACCCAGCTTCGTAGGGAAGAGCTCGCGCGCGTTGGCGGCCGCAGAACCCTTGATCGCAAAGCCCTCTCCGCTGCCCTGCTGATTCGCCATACCACGAATATTGAATGAGCTGCCTTCTCCTCGTGTCTCAGGTACAGATACAATCTTGGGACGGTCCTCATCCTTAAGGCGAGCTGATCCTATCGCTCGCTCGAGAGTATCCAGGTTTCCTCCACCATACGTCCTAATTGACTTCTTGATCGGGAACAGCTCCCTATGGTTTTTACCGCCTGAGATGCGATCTTTGAGGTCGCGCGCTCTCGCTCTGTTCCCATATGAACTAGCCCTATCGCTCATCAAATCGTCGCCGTCACCATCACGCCTGGGCGATGCGGATCGATCGCGTTGTGTCCTCCGTCCTGAAAACAGTTCCTTGCCTTGGTTCTCACGTGCGTAAGATCGAGGTCGTTCCTCTATGTCAGAATCGCGTCTTCTCCGTGAAGGACGAGGCGCATCGTCATACATGCTAGCTTCAAAAGTCTCGATGTCGTCGTCAGAGGCGCGTCGTCGTCGCCCTTCGCCCCCTCTCTGATAGCCACCATCACGGTCCCTGTATCTCGATCGGTTGTCTTGGTTTCTTCGTCGTCGCTCTTCAGGATCATGCTCAGGATGGAGGAGATAGTAACGACTTCGCAAGGCAGCACCAGCCTCTTTCTTGTCATCCAGGGTAGCAAACCGTACCTGAAGGGTAATCTCCGGTTTTCCTTCGAAAGGCTTTGCGGGAAGGGTCTCTCCGATAGCCAATGCCGTCGCGTCTGCCACGGAGACGGAGCTCAGGGCTACAATGGCATCGCGTGCCGTAGGTTCTGAGGGGAAGAGAAGGTTCGCAGAAGAATCATCAATCCACTCGACCCTGTCGACATCGCCGAAGTGAGTTTTGACGTAGGCCTTGATATCGGATGTGTGGAGGGTATCAACACCCTTGATGTGAATCTTGGTTGGGACGAGAGTTTTGGAGTCGTCGGTCGCAGGCTCGTCCTCGGCCACCTCGCCAGGCTCTTCAGGTTCGTCGGGTTGCTGGAAAGGGGAGTCAATGCTAGTGTCGCAGTAGTTTACCTTTCAATTAGGCTTACAAGAATATCATCGCGACCAAGATCAGTGATGGGCGCGTCTTGGACCGTTTCGACGGCATCGTCCATCTCGATGTCCAGATCCATGGTTCCCGTGAGTTTGGAGTTGTGGAAGATATGTGTTGGAGCAAGGTCGTGAATGAAAAGGTGTGGTGAATGGGATGCAGTTCAAAGATTAGAGTGTTGAATCATTGGGGTTCAAGATTTCGATGTATGCGTATAGCAAAATTGAAAGAATAGAATAGGCTGAAGAGAATGAATGAGATGAAATTCGGATTGCAGTTTGAGGCTGATGTTCTCGTTAGCCTCCAACTGCTACATGGACTGATCGGAGCTTAAGTGGCCGGCTCCGCCGCTGTATCCGCTAGATCTCCAGCAGATATACTACCCCTTGAAGCCAACTTCATGCCCAGCCCTCACGAGGGTGCTCAGATTTACTCAATTGATTTACAGTCGGGAGATCTCGTTCGGTCTTTCTTACAATACTGTATAATACCTTTAATCTGATTGAAAGATCCATTACCAACACTCCTTACCTGCTAGGCATTCACGGTCAGCCACTGAAACCTACCTAAGTACGCTCCACATTTTCCCCCAAACGGCAGCACAGAGTTGAGCCCCACGAGGCATGAGACGATCTAACTACCCGGCGGCTCATCTGGACTTACACATTCAGGTTGTAGGGGATCTATGATACAGTAGCTCATGCTTGAACCAGCCCTTATATTACAAAGGCTTATTTCTCCTACCAAGAGCATATAAAGCGTCGAAAACTCCGCAGTGCGTTTTGTGTTACTCGAATGATTACGCATGTTGAAACAAAATGATTGTCCCGCATGCACATACTTTCAACAACTATTCTATGACTGGACGATCTATAAGGTCACAAAGTTTCCAAAGTCTCGAGAGCTAATAGAACAAGCAGTTTACATTAGAGGAAACAATTGCCAGAACACACGAATGGAAAGCCTTGTAATACCTGTATTCGCGACTGGATAGGACCTACCTACCTTAGGTTTTTAAGACTGGACTCCCTTTCCAAGATAAATATCCTTTCCTTTTCATATCCTCATAGTTCGGCTATTTACACGTCACGAGCAGAAAAAACCCCCATTACGTTCACATTGATGCATGAGAATATATAACTGAGCCCTTTTGTTGCAAAGAAGCTATACAGTTGCTTGACTCCTGGGGAATACAAATTGGTTGGCCCAACACGCGCAATTATGCCACTCACGTCAGCGCCACAGTATTGATATTCTACGAATAACCAGAATTCCCCAACCGCATCAAAGCACTGCAGTAATGAGCCTACATAATCTACCAAGGATTTTTCTTCTGTCAACTCATCTGAAACCTGAAGAGCTACACCGACTTGAAGAACAAATACCGACTTTGACGTATGACATCGATGAGGCTGAGATCGTCGTGGGCAAGATTTCGCAGCCGAGACGCGCCGAGTTCGAGCTGAGAAGGGCGAAGCTCGACTTCGCTCCCCTGGAGCAATACCAGAAACAGATTGATGAGTCTTCACCCGCAGAAGATGGCTCGGATCCTAAGCGGAGGAAGGTTACAGAACAACGCACACCGGCAGCAAACTTAGTCAAAGTTGTTAAGCTCGCATGGCTCCTGGACTCGTGGGAGAGGAAGACAACATTGCCCATTGATCAGTACTTGATTTTTCAGGGCAGCAAAGTCATGCGGCGCAAGACAGCATCCGCACATGCAATTGCACATGTACCCCCAAAGGAATCTACTTCACCAAGTAGCATTCTAGACCCTGCCCTGCTCGGGAAGCAATCCCAATCAACTAGCCCTTCACCCTCTAATCGACATAAACGACATCATAATACTTCTACCGCTCTATCAAAAAATGCACCCAGCCTACTTCACCAAACGACATCGGAGCATGACATTGCCTTGCCTATGATGCCTGGCTTTCTAGGAACCATATATTCGTGTCAGCGGCCTACACATAAGAATTCACCGAATGAGGTCTTTGTGGATATTCTTACTGAAGTAAGAACTATTCGCCAACTTCGGGGGGATGAAGTCGGCGTGAGAGCTTACTCAACATCCATTGCCTCGGTGGCAGCATATCCATATCCTCTCAAGAGCCCCCAAGGTATACTTTCCCATATTTTGTGGTGGCACGTGTAGCTAAGCCTTTCCCCAGAAGTCGCACGATTGCCAGGTTGCGGTGATAGAATCGCCGAGTTGTGGCGTCACTGGAAGGAGACGGGCGAATCGGCGGAAGTGCGCGAGGCCAACGCCGACCCCGAAACTACAGTCTTGAAGCTCTTCTACAACATATGGGGGGTCGGCGCTGTCATAGCCCGCGAGTTCTATCAAAAAGGCGAGTGTTGTCAAACAGGGCTGTACATCAATCACATACGCTAACAGGCTATAGGATGGCGCGATCTGGATGACTTGGTTGAGTTTGGATGGAGCATGCTCAGTCGATCGCAACAACTTGGTGTCAAATACTACAGCGAGTTCTTGCTGGGGATTCCTCGGGACGAAGTTGCGTCTATTGCCGCCTCCATTTTAGAACACGCCCGCGTGATCGACCAAGGATTTGAGATGCTCATTGTGGGGGGTTATCGGCGAGGCAAGCATGACTCTCGCGACGTTGACGTTATCTTAAGCCACCGAAACGAGAACAAAACGTTGAAGGTGATACCTCAGATCGTCGTGGCTCTTGAAAAGGCTCACCTCATTACACATACACTGTCACTGTCCACTCACAACTCTGAACGAGGACAACGTCCAGTACCTTGGAAGGGAGGAACCTCTAAAAGCTCAGGTTTCGACACACTTGACAAGGCTTTGGTAGTCTGGCAGGACCCCAGCAAGGAAGATGCGCCTCACCGACGGGTTGATATCATCATCAGCCCGTGGAAAACGGTGGGCTGCGCGGTACTGGGCTGGAGTGGCGGAACGACGTTTCAGCGGGACATTCGACGATACTGCAAGAATGTCAAGGGGTATAAGTTCGACAGCAGCGGAATCCGGCGTAGAGCTGATGGCAGATGGGTGGATCTTGAAGGAACATCTGGTGGCAATGAAGCTCCTGATATTGAGACAGCAGAACGGAGGGTCTTTACAGGGCTTGGCCTCCAATGGCGGTCACCTGAAGAGAGGTGCACTGGTTGAGAATGGGGAAAAGATTATGAGGCGAGGTTTGTGAGGCGTTTGGCTCAATCCTTGGTGTTTCTGGAAAAAGAATATTGATATTGATGACTGTCGACTACCTATCCAGTAGCGGATCGTCGGCGGAGTTTTGGATTGTACCTGCATTGGTAGCTGCGGAGTTTCGGCTAGGCCCATTCAAAACACGTCAGTTGTTCTACCTACCTTACCTAAGTTAATAAGACTCGGAGGATCCAATTGCACCGACCGGATTGTCCTCCCAAATCCTAACTAACAGCACTAGGATCTCAGATGCGAAATCTGACAGCAGCCCGAAAATTCAGTATTCGGGATTATCACACTACTACTCCGGATGTTCCACATTGTGATCAACCAGATCAGCATCAACATGATGAACGTCGGCTCGTCGGGAGCTAAGAGAGCGATATTCCGAAGCTGAGCAACCTATGAACACAATGACAATAATGTATGGATATCGTAGCCAAGAATACTATACTTCGTACTACACGGATACATGTCATCCTTACTCTTTACGGAGTTGAGGTACGCTCAGTAGGATTAATAATTAACCTCCCGATCGAGTTTTGGTCGTGGAAGTAGATTGAAAGAATCGGTGGATCGTTGCTCCAGGTGGAGTTAACTATATGCCGCCCAGGTCCCAGGTCCGCTCCGTACGTACCTAGGTAGTTTCATACCGCTGGTAAAGGGTTTTGATGATCTTGCTAGCTTGCCATTAACCATTATTTAAGAGCGAGGACCTACTACGTTGACAACACCAAACCAATTCAACTCCCATCACCCCTTGTCATCGCATCCTCACCTTCAGATTTATTTTATATACCTCCGTAGTTGACAATGTCTCTCACCCTCGAGCTTCCCGCTGAGTACGGGTAAGGAATAACCACTCCTCATAACCTCCTCAAACCTAACTGACACGTCTCAGCTTCGTCCTCGTTGCCGCTACCTCCACCTTCTTCATCAACACACTTCACGTTATCCTCACAAGCAAGGCTCGCAAGCGAAGCGGTCTCAAGTACCCCATTCCCTATGCCTCTAATGAGCTCGCTGAGAAGGATGCCGAGGCCTACAAGTTCAACTGCGGTTTGTACCTACCAAGCCCAAGTTTGTCTGCTTTCCTGACTTTCTCCTGTCTATAGCCCAGCGTTCGCACGCCAACTTCACCGAGAACCAGATTTCTTTCCTTGGTGCTCTCTTGATCTCGGGTCTCCGCTTCCCTTTCGCCTCCGCTGTTCTCGGCGCTGGATGGGCCTGTTCGCGTGTATTCTACGCCATTGGCTACTCTGCTGGCGGTCCCAAGGGACGCCTAGGGTATGTATAAGTTCATCCTATCTGTCCAAGATCTCGACTAACTTGACTCAGTGGCTCTATCGGCTCTTTCGTTTGCGATGTATCGCTTAAGTGCATGGCTGCCTACACATCCGTTATGTATGCTATGGGCAACTGAGGTTGGACTGATAGGCAGGCATTAGAAAATTGTAATAAATGATATTTGTTCCCGTATTGTACAACCAAGGCTCTCAAGAATTCTCCATTGTTCCCATTTCCCCCTTTTTGCTCTGACCATTAGACGCCTGCATACCCGTCCCTTACAGCACATAAGACTGAATCAAAACTTCATAATGCTCATCGTGAATATCATACCAATTGCTTGTCCAATCTCTTCTTCTGCAAATCCCATGCATGTTTCTTCTCAAACTCATCTCCGCATCCTTCTCTTTCTTAGCTCCTGACTAATCGGATCGGTTTCCTCACTGTCTCGAGCCAGCTGATTTTCGTTTGTCTTAAAATCGTCGCCTGCGTCTGCTTCAGGAAACCACTCTATCCCATTGTTGCCCAGGAGATAGTCTCCATAGTACTTCATCGCATTAAATATTTCTTCTCCAGTTGGGACGATGTGCTCTTTGGGAAGCAGAAAGCCGTAGCTGCCAGTATCTCGAAGCTTGAGCTGGTAACTGTAGTGAGCTCGCATCTCATGGTAGAACCAATCGACAGCTGAACCACCGCCAGATTCGATTCGAGACCAATATCGACCACCACTGAACTCACGCGCTGAGACCGCGCCTTCGCATGCGGATGCAACGGTGTACGATTCCCCGTTCGACAGGCGAATCGATTTCGCAATGCCTGCGGCAAGTTCTTCCAGGTTCTCCAGATTGGGAGGGTCGACTGAGCATGTGTAAGAGTAAGGATATAGGATCTGCTGAGAGTAAGAATGGAGGTCGATCAGGCCAACGAATCGGACATTGTTGTTCCAGGTCTGGTTACGCGCCCAATCTGCAATGTGAACCGCTTCAATGGCCTGGAAAGGCTTTTCTCCCCCGTAGCTCTCAGAGCAGGGGTCTCTCTGAACTTGTGAGCCATCCCACTCATACCCGTAAGCACGGTCGAGATCCAGACCGCGGCAAAATTGAAGGTTAGTTTGTTGCCGGGTCTTGCGCCATAGCCGATCAATGTGCCATGTATACTCGAAACCATCAGGGTTCGCAATGGGAAGGAAGACCAGATCAAACTCGTCCAACAACTTTGTGATCATGCGTTCTTTGCCATAACTAGTGATGAAAGACCATGCCAGATAGTTGACAGTGCTAGTTGAAATCCATTCGCGAGCGTGAGAGCCACCCATAATCATAATTGTCTTGCGGCGAGGCGCATCCGGTGCTGTGTTCGGAATTCCCACTCGTAGTGCGGGTATGTCGCGGCCTTCGTATGACTTGCCAATTTCGATGTATTTGACGTAAGAGGGAAACATAGCCTCAAGGAGGCGCATCCAACGTATGATCACCGGCAGAGATTGGTAGTCCTGGAAAAAGAGGTTGTCACCAGCCGAAGAGGCAACTTTCAGCACCGGAGTAAGGGGCTTCGGATCGTAATATCCTGGGTTTCCGCCGATGGGTAATGATTTATAAACTGCTGCGGCCAAATCAGGGATCAAGATCGAGTGGGATGTGTGCAGCGACTTGGGAAGCAAGCTGAGTAGAGGGCGAACCTCGTCAGCGTGCAAGCGAATGTCCACAAAGTCGTCGGTAAAGGCCCAAACGTCAAGAAACAGTCGAGCAGCGGCATCGGCGAGGGCGCCTTCTTCGTGCGAAGTGGTAACATTGAAGCGGAGGACTAGCTGGTTAAGATATTGCGCGCGTAGCTGGTTGAGGACAGGCGGAGGGGTGCTTTTTGTTGGATGACGTCCGAAGACGGTTTCGATAGCTTTGTCGCGGAGTTTTGAGAGAAAAGGAAACAACCGCGTATTGACGTTGTCGTTGTCGTTTTTGTTATTCTGGATGGCACGCTGAGTATCGATGCCGGCGGCGTGGGCGCTGGAGGCCTGCAAAAGCAGCAGACTCGCCGCCAGCAAATGCAGCTTCATCTTGAGTCGCTTAGGATGATGCGCAAGTGAGGCTGTCGATGAAAGCCGATTGACTCAAGTGGCCAAAATACAGAGAAGAGTCAGCTCCCGGCTGAATCGTCGATGCTCCTGCACTGTATGATATAGGTAGCGTAGGTAATTGTTGAAGATATCAGGGTGACAATGGTTGACGGCTAGTCAAGATCAGCACTGCCTCCTCTAAACCTGCCCAGGCAATGATAACGAAATGCCTGCCGTTTGGCTAATGTGGGTCCAACTTAGAAGGCATTAAGAATTATTGCCTTTTTTGTTCAAGCAGAATGTATAACTAGGAGCTGCCATGAAGTCTAGAGTTGCGGGTTAAAATTTTATCCAAATAAGAGAATGCACATGACGAAAGCTTTCACTGTTTGTAATAGTGTTACAAATCCTCACATTATAAAAACCAAGATCATATACTCGAACTTCTCATCTGGTAGTCATGTCAGCATGCCGCTTGCGATTTACGATGAGAATATTCCCATTATCAAATTAACGACACTGAGAATTATAAATTATTGAACATAAAGGAGTCTTGTTCCGCTCTAGATTGCCAGGTACAAGCTGAGAGGCCTTTGTGTTTATCTTTCTGCAAGCCTGGTTGTGTCCCACCATAACTCGACCAAGGAAGTGCAGTAGATCGCCCAAGAGGCAATTAAAGCAGCTACGTCAGCAGGTAATAAGACGCATGCCAGTTGGCTTATTAGACATGAGCCGAACCTAGGTAGGTACAGTATTGTTTAGTTTTCTACACGAAATGACTTCTAGCACTCATTTAGCCTTGATATTTCTTCTAATCATTTGAGATTATATTTGGATAGCTACACTCTCCCATGGAAAACTCCCAATTAAAATCATTCGCGAGATGGGACCAAGTGAATCTGACTTTATTACTGATACCCAGCTACCTCCCTGTGTACAGTATGTGGGCTAAAAAATAATTAGCAACCAAAAACCGTTGACATAAATAGTTAAGCATGTAGGCCTGAAGACCTCGATAAACTTATCCTAATATTTATGACAACCTCGCCTTATCCCGATTTTTCTTTAACTCACCTACCTACCACATATGAATAGAATACTTGCATCATGCTTCAGTTCTCGGACACCTAACTTTGTTTAGTAGATAGTATAGTGAGCACCCTGAGATCTGACATGAGAACATACGAATCCAAAGTCCTGCGAACTGTTTATGAGCATTATTTATGCAGCCAGTCCAATAACTGTTACTCTTTTATATTATCTCACATTGACGAGAATTTCGGAACCTTTTAGGAATTTCTTATTGTTAGCCTGGGCTGACTACATGTATTACTTATTGATTTATTCCTAAATATAAAATTCAAGTAGTGTACAGCCCTTGCTTGCTTGCTAGCTAGCTAAATGAAGAGTGGACTACTACTATAATTTGGCAACATGTGGCCACATAGACAATATTTCTTGTTGGCAAGATAATATGGACTGGATCAGTGAGGATACTGTATCATACTTGGATCCAATGTTACAGTACCATACTGGCTTACGTTGCGAGGATCGCCACTTTCCAGAGAGAACCAAAGATAGCCACGAAAATAAAGGAGGAAAAAAGAAAAGAGCAAAGAAAAAAAAGCGTTCTGGTTCCCAACCTGTAATTTCAGCTCATTCTTATGCTAAATTTAATTCTTCTGAATCCATAACCTCCTTGCACCAGCCACATCAATACCCCAATGGGCTAGCACCAGACAGCCTTTTACAGCGGGGCTTCCAGGCACCCCTTACTCCCAACCACACGGAGCCTTAGTGGTAGGGTGGGGCCAAACACTTCCAGGTTTGCATGCGTAGGTACTTAGGCTGGTTTCCATAAGGTAGTCTGACATGCGCTGGGCCAATTGAGGCTGCAACAACCAGCCCCTGGCTTAGTGGGAAGCTCGGAAAGCGAATGCTGCATCAGTACCTCCATCCAGTGCTAAACCCAAATACCAACTGCTCACCTACCTACGCTGCATCAACGAGGTTCGCGATCCAACTTTTACACGCGACATTCACTCTAAGTACATTATTGTTCCCGACATAGACACCTGGAGTTGTCTCGATGAGAACCACCGCGACTGGGTACCAGTCTTTCGCTTGGTAGGTCGTTAGACGCCTGCCGCCCTTAACTGCCACGCTCTCTCATCATCACCGTCGCCTGGTCTTGACAACGCCCGGGCTGGCTGCGTATCATGATCAGTCGCCGATATGGCTTTTCTTCGCCGCCGAGGCAATTTGTCTAGTGAGACTGATATACGCCGCCATACATTCTTTGAATCCAGCGCATCCGGCGATATTCCTCCTCCGTTTCCCTCTCAACCCGAACAAGACGATGACGAAGGCGCTGGAGAGTCTTCTCGCCCAAAGCCATCCCGCGAGTTAACTCAAGAATCAACCAACAGCCGCCCCGAAGGTCTCCCCGAGAGTCAGACCGAGAGTCGCCCTGGAAGCCGCCCAGACACCCCTCCTATACAGGAAGAAAACAGCAAACACCATCGCTTCTCCGTCTTACGCTTTCGAAACGCGAGCGATTCACAACTATCTCTTCGAGTCAAACAACAATCAGAGATAACTCCCCCAGTTCCGCGACGTAACTCGCCCCTATATGCCATCCTTCGCAGTTGGACATGCCTAGCTAACTTGTGTCGACGTAGCACCTGAAATCATTACCACTGCTCCTACAAACGACTTCAATGGCCCGAAGAAGAAAACGTCCCGGATAAGCCTGGCTTCTAGATTCCGCCGCTCAACAGACTTACCCCGTGATGGCAATTATCCTAATAATGGCACGGGGCGCCAGAAGACACTCCGGAAATCGTTTACGGATGATAGAAGACGCCCTGCGCTCGCTACTCTGGAGGAACCCGAATCTCCGCGACCATCTACAACAGCCACGACAAGTAGTCCTAATGGGACTATTCTAACACCTCCAAATCGTCCCTCCGAGTCATCAAGATCCGATGCTAGCTCCAATGATCGCTTGTCTCACCAAAGTTCGTCCTACCAGAGTCCGGAAACGACGCCTAAGAAATCGGGCGCGTTCTTCAGATTGAGGCGACATAAGAAGGCACCCGAGCCACTATTCCCTTTCGCGCATCTGCAGCAGCAAGGAAAGGTACCGCCAGGCATTTCATCTGCTTCATCCCTTGGGATTTCAACAACTCCACGTCCAGCTTCGGCCCAGAGCGGCAGAACGGCTGGTGGAAGCACCGCAAGAGGGGACTTGGACATGCGACTAGCTCACTCACCCGCAAACACTCTGATTGCCCCCGGAGGGACTCAATCGGGGCATTCTTCGCCAACTAGGGGTGGTCTGTTGCGAGGACGGTCCTCTACTATGAGTTCTATGGGCCGCGATTCCAACGATGACCACCTTCTTCCCCCCACGACTCGAACGTCTTCCTCTACTGGTCGCAAAAGCTTCGGTGATTTATTTGGGTTGAGCCGCCTACGACAGAACTCTGAACTCAGCCGCCAGGGCACGTTGACTCCTACAACCCCTGGTTCCATTGGATCCAAAAACAACTCGCTCCAGCTTGCCAGGGACTCGTTTGTCCTCCCAGAGCGCAATGAAGACGAGTCACCCGCCAAATATCTTGTCCGTGTCGAAGAGGTTGCAAGTCGAGGCATTATTGCTGCCACTCTTTCAAAGAGTGGTGATCCGTTTATGACCGCTGTCCTTCGGAGCTACATGCGTAGTTTCGGTTTCTTTGGCGACCCTATGGATATGGCTATTCGCAAGTTGCTAATGGAAGCTGAGCTACCAAAGGAAACACAGCAAATTGATCGCTGCTTGCAAGCATTTGCTAACCGCTATCACGAGTGTAACCCAGGCATTTACTCATCGCCTGACCAAGCCTACTTCATTGCATTTTCCTTACTTATTCTACATACCGATGTCTTCAACAAGAACAATAAGCACAAAATGCAAAAATCTGATTACTTGAAGAACACAAACGGAGAGGGCATCTTTGACGACATTTTGGAATGTTTTTATGACAACATCACTTATACCCCTTTTATTCATGTTGAGGACGATTTGGACCCAACTAGCGATCGTTATGCTTCACACAAATCCCGACGAAAACCTCTACTCTCTTCTACAGTGAACGATCCTGCAAAACGAGCTGTTAAAGAACCCATCGACCCTTATACCTTGATTTTGGACGGAAGTCTGGACGCACTTAGACCCAATTTGAAAGATGCGATGGAGCTGGAGGACCACTACAATTACCTAGGCTCTGCGACTAGCCTGAACCTGAAAGATTTACAGAAAACTTTCTTCAGGACAGGTGTGCTTCAGATTGTGTCAGCTCGGTCTCGGCCTGATGCCTTCATGACAGAGCAGACGGCGAGCAACCCAGCTGAAGCGCATCCCGGCATTGTTGATATCAAAGTCACAAAAGTCGGCTTACTTTGGCGGAAAGAAGCAAAAAAACGCAAGGCACGGTCTCCATGGCAAGAATGGGGCGCAATTCTTACCGGGGCACAGCTCTACTTCTTCCGTAACACGGGCTGGGTCAAGTCTTTGATGCACCAGTATGAAAACCATATAAAGGCAGGACATGATGGCATACCTTTGATATTCAACCCTCCACTTCAAGAGTTCAAACCAGATGGCCTCATGTCAACTTATGCCGCTGTTGCCCTCCACGATGCGGCATACAAGAAGCACAAGAACGCTTTCGTATACGTGCGGCAGGGTGGCTTGGAAGAAGTACTCTTAGCAGACAATGAGGGGGAGATGAACGATTGGCTCGCCAAGCTCAACTATGCTGCTGCCTTCCGAACCACTGGCGTCAAGATGCGCGGTGTCATTGGTGGCAACTATGACGGACAGAGCCGCCGCGGTCTTCGACGACTTGATAGTGCTGATGCCGCCACACTAATCCAAACACCAACGGGACCCGTATCTATCGCTCGGAGTCGCATAGACCACAAGATGGCTGAAGACATTTCAGCTGCTCGACGAGACGTGATGAAGCAGAAGATTGAAGAGGCGGACGAGAGCGTGCAGGAGATTCAGAAGCAGCTCGAAGACCAACTCAGGAACGCGCGCCACCTACAAATCCTCGCACCTATTCAGCCAAGAACGAGGGAGCAACTTCTGTCTGCTGCTGCACGAATGTCGGCCCAGCTTAAGTGGACTCGCCAGGAAATGTGGAAGTCCAAATGTCATCGTGATATCTTGATACAGGACCTTGAAGAAGAAGACCCATCCTCGACATACACTCCAACCAAGCAACAGTCGAATCGACTTTCACAGAGAACTGGGTCACCCACGCCGCGCGGCAACATGGGACGTAGAGGGTCGAGGTCGACGCATCACTCTGGAACCGAGACCAGTCCAAGAACACCCACAGAGCCTCAAGTCATCCACATGCCTAACCCAGCCGAAGTTACGGAGGATGTAGACTCACCCCTGGACCAAGTTTTTACGACTCCCCCCCAGAGCGCGACCAAACGACGGCACAGTTCGCGTGATCTTTCCTTTACTCGACCAGAAGCTGCTAGCACCAGACACGGGTCAATATCAAGCATCGCCCAATCCCCTCTCAATTCTCTTCCTCCAACTCCGCTGGCCAAGCCTCCTTCCGCACAAGATGAAAATGCCAAACCATCCCAGCGTAATGAGGATGATGGCCACCATGACCCTGACGCAGATGAGCGAGACTTCTTGGAGCAGGCCGGTCTGCTTGAGCAGCGGCCCAGCCGTGACCCCACTGATAAGGCGACTGTTTCGTCAGGTGCAGATGCGGCTGCAGAGTCTGGCGCATCGACAGACAAGGGTGATAGAAGCAAAATTCGCCGTAGCCTTCAACGAACTTTTAGGGAGGGCGCTGGGCATCTCTCGCATCATCGTGGTAGTCGCAAGGGCAAAGAGGTGGCCGGATCAGGCGAGGAACCCACGCAGGACCACCAGCTTGCCAGAGGTACAGGAAGCTTTGTGGTTCATGGTAAGAAGGCATCAGTCATTAATTTTGGAGATGGCCTACAAAACATGACACACGACGAGAAGATCCGTGCGCGAAAGTCTTCGCAGCAACAGGACGTTCCATTATCGCCTTTGCCTAGTGGGACGGAGGATGACGACTTTTATTCTGCAGTGGGTGTGCCAGTGGAACCGAGCGAGCGTAGAGAATCTGTCGCAAGCGCAAGCACTGCAACCGCACGGAGCTTTCGTGAACTGCATAGGAAGTATTCGACTGCCCAGGCGGCTAGAAGCACTTCGGCTGGCGGTAGGCTTACCATACCATCGGATACGGAGAGTGAGGTTGCAGTTAGCTTCTCAGACGGACGCCGAAGCCCCTTGCCCCCTATGGAAACAGAGACAGACGAAGAAGTTGATGATACTGGTGTCAGGAGAGGCCGAAGCAGTAAGAAAGATGATCCAGAGAGTCGAGACTCTGATGCCGAGTCACTTCAAGATATTGAACAGCTGTCAAGCCGTCCTCTACAGCCTGTTAACGCTTGATACAGGGAAGGAATGGCGGGCTTACGTGTGGCGCATACTCCTTGTGTGTAGCGTTTTATTTATTAGAATTGGGGCTGGTTAGGACGGGCGTTGCTTATACCTTCATTTTATTTGTGTGCTTGTGAATGACTCTGGAAGAAGCAGGGATGGGATGCCGAGTTTGGTCGATGATGAGAGCATATGTATCTAGATATTCTTATAGTGGCCTAAGCCTTTTGCTCATTTGTAGTTGTTTACTCCGAGGCTTGAGCAAAACAAAACATTAAAAGTCAGCGTTAGAATTCAACCTTAGTTTCACTGCGAATGCCTATTGAGTATGCAATCAACTAACTAAATCGTTACAAGGAATTGAAACCGGAATTGGACGAAGCTTACAAGTAGCGAGATATCAACGAATTATGCTTGGAAGATATTTAAGATGAGTACAAAAAAGCATTGTCCTGAAGTGAAGCATGGTGAAATTGAACTAAATGTGTATATACAGTTGGCGGCTGTACTAATGCTCTATTTCTTGCCCTTCTTCTTCTTCTTCGAAGGCGGAGGTGCCTTCTCAACCTTGACACCACCTCCACCAACAAGCTCCAAAGTCTCCTCCTCTTTCACCATTCCGCCCTGCGTTGATTCTCCGGCCTTCTTCTTGCCCTTCTTTCCCTTGGGACGGTACGAGCTTCGGTCACGCAATGGCAGCCAGCGCTCAGGGTCGGGCTTGGTGCCCTCGACGTAGTTCTTGGGTAGACGAAGTTTTCTGCGACGCTTTCGTGCCTTATCGGAAGGTCCTGAGGGGGCGGCACGCTTTAGGGTTGACAACCCTGTCTTGCTGCTGCTGGTGGCAACACCAGCGCTGAGGAGAGACGCTACGCTAATGCCCTCGATGAGTGAATCCACGGGAGGGAGGTTTTGGAGATGCTGTTCTACACGAGAAGGGTCCGAAGGGGCGAAAGATGCAACAAGGCCGGCCGTAGTAATATCAGAACCCTTTTGCTCATCGAATAGTTTTTGGAAAGAGGCGCCGGCGAGTTGCAAATCCTGAGCGTGAGACGATCTCATCAGTTCGATACCGGCCTCCTCGAGCAATGAAACGGCCGAACCGGCCTGTCGGGATTGCCAGTATGTTGCGGCCTTTACAAGTTCGGACTTTGCAGAGGATTCTCGTCCTTGTGCCCTTAGGAGGGTCACAGTTAGCGCAACAAGACCAGGGCTAAATCGAGCATTTTGTGAATCTTCGGTGTCGACTTTCTCGAGGCGCTGAAGAAAGGATTCAAGGATAGACAGTGATGAACCGACATGTCCCTCGTTGAGCTGTATTTGTACAATGGTCAGCATGAGGCCGACATCGTGCGGTCTCTTCTGGGCCAATCCTTGTAGGTTCTTCAAGAGTTGTTTTCCAGAAGCACCCTGTGAGCTCGCAGCAGCGTTAAGGACAGATAGAATGCTGGTTTCGGCAACTGTCGAGGGGTGCTTTGCTTCTGCAAGAAGGGTATCGGTACGGCGCTTGACTCCAGCGCCCTTGAGGATTTCTAGATCAACAGCTAGCTTGTTACGTCGCAAGATATCAGACTGATGTTGGAAGAGTTTGGCATTTCCTTCCTTGGCTGTTAGGGTAGAGAATCTTCGCTCAACAAGATAAGGGTTCTCATCCTTGGGTTCCAAAGCCACCAAGTTGTTGCCAATTATTAATGCCAGGTCAGAGTCTTCTTCTCTATTATCGACAGTCAGTTTGATATCGGTCACAGTTAGCGAAGAACTTACTTTGCGCTAGATAGAGAATTATAGAGATCAAGGGCCTCCTTGAGCTTGCCCAACTTGGCAAAAACATAAGCCTGCTGTGAAAGAATGGGCCGCATCTCGGCCTGCTTATCCTCGTCTGTTAGATCATCAGAGGTATCACACAGTCTATTTGCACGTTGTAATAGATCGGCAGCAGCCTGGAGAGAGCCGTTGGCGATATGCGCACATGCAGCATTGTAACACAATTCGAAACCATCAGAGTCTTGGACAGGAACTTTGTCAGCAACCGAATATCCTAGCCAACTGGACTGGGCAAAGGCGGCCCTGAGATTGATACTGATGTCGTTCTCCTCGTCCGTGGGATCAGTGTCGAGGAGGCGGCTGTAAATGTTGCAAGCCTCGTCAAAGCGCTCAGCACGGTAAGCAACTTGTGCAGCAACATGCTGCAAACTCCTGTTCTTCTCTATGCCTGCAGACTGCAGGACTGAGGTAGCCTCAGAGAGATTTCCCGTCTTGTACAGCGCATACGCATGTTCGAGAGCAATTCGTCCGTGGAGAGTGGGGGAACCATCAGCGATGGCGCGCAGGGCATCTTCGAATCGGTCGAGCTTCAGCAGAGCAATGATGCGAGTGTGCTGGCTGTCGACGTCGTTCTTGTTGGACTTGAGAGCAGAGTTGGCGACCTTGAGGGCTTCTTCATGATCTTCGATTGAGGACTGGCGCAACAAGGCGCTGAGAGCAGCAGCAGGATCTTGAGGCATGATGGCGACGCTATGAAGACGAACACATATCCGTGTGGGGTAATATCAATGGCAACGCCGTTGGGTGAGGAGAGAATGGGACAGGCCCGGAGTGTCTACAGTGCCGTTTCGGTCCGTGATCCTTCTCTCTCTTTTCGCTGCTGTCGCCGTTGTCGTTGCCGTCGACTTCAAATAATGTATTGGATGCGATGAGCTGTCGTGTGTTGAGTCGTGATGCTGGCGGGGCATTTTTGGACAGCGGGGCACAGTAATTCCAAGCTGTTGTGTGGCTTTGCACATAAGACAGTGCGAAAAACAGTGCGAACTTTTCTCAATTTCAACCTCAACTTTACGATATATCTGAACAAACCAATGATAACATGAGTTTAGGCAAGTCTAGAGTTATACACACTCTTGGTTATTGTTATATCTTCAGATTTCGAGACATTGAAACACAGTTTAACATCTGTCTTTCCCTTATTCCCTTCTATATGTTAGTATCAGTCAGACTTGGCAGACAGAAAAGATATGATTCCAGGATCTCGTTCTTTGCTTCTTAAGTTCTTGCAGAGTCCTGAAGCGCCCTATACCTACTTACACTATTTTAGCTATTTCAATCATGCTGAAGAGGAAGTTGAGAAGCATGAGCATCTGCCCAAATTTATCATGAGTAAGGTGCATCACCAAAAGATCAGAAAAATGGTTGGGTATCAAAGCTGCTGCTGTTTCTACTTATAAATCCCATGGCTCTTATCCATCATCGACTGAAAGGGTTCCACCATTTCTTACGAACAGGCTCTTCTTCAATGTGATACGCATACAACGGGTATGCGACCCTGTGCTTGTATACTTCAGCAGGCCTTTGCTTTGACAGGCGCCGCCTGATCTCGCCCAGCTTGGTGGAATCTGAGGATATGGTCACTATGGAGACTCGGTTATGATGTGATTCTATTTCCGATGAGTGCCGGCCTTTGAGACCTTGTTGGTGATGCTGATCAGTGGACGTCCGTCTCCGGCGACCTGTGGATTTTTCACTCCTCGTCTTCCCTTGATTAGACCGCCCTTCTGACCGTCTCCCAGACCTACTTCCGGTTTTATGGCTGTGGCGGCGGGATCTTTGTCGTCCCCTACTCACGATGCTACCTCGTGAGCTAGGACTTGCAGTCGACCCTACTCTGCTTGACAAGTCACTCATGGTGCGGATGGCATCCAGGCTCGAGCTATTAGATAAGGCTGAAAGAGATTCGCAGTTGATAGGTGTTCCCTTTGGATCATGAAATGACCGGGCGACATCGGCCAGGGTGCTGGTGAGCTTCTTCACAATGCGTCTAAGGGCCGATCTTGCGGGAGCTAACACGCTTCAGAATTACATGCAACTCATACAGGTTCCAACAGACCAATCTAGAGAGGTGTGACTCACCATCGCCATTTTCGAATCGAGAACCATCTTTTGAAAGTCGCGAGACATATGCTCGGCGAACTCGACTTCGGTCAGATCGAAGTGAGCTGCTCAATGTTGAGCGAGTCTCACTCAACGTCCCCGCACCGCCATCATCCTTACGGACGCCCTTCAAAAGCGATAAACACTTGGTATAAGTGTCTAATAACGAGGTGACTGCAGTTCCGAAATTGCCCATGATGCGTAACTAACTCCACGGCGCCGCTGTTCAAAGTCGCGGCTTCTAAGAGGCAGGTCCGAGATTGCTCCATTAGATTGCATAGGTTCGTCACACAGCGGCAAGGAGTGGCCTGCCCCAAGCGACTTCACGTGGACAGAAGTTCTTCAGGCCAGGCCAGGGGTTAGCTAACTCAAACTCCCACCCACACTGATTATCCATTCACACACGACTAAAACCCACCCTGATGACAGTTATTACATACGTACATACCGGTAGGTACAAGGCCCTACTTTATGTCGGCCTTGCATCGCTTCTTCGACGCTTTTTGGGTCAATAGCGCTGGGTCCAACTTCTAGGTATTTCGACTATCCACACTGCCACAATAAGGATAGGAGGAACTCCAGCGACGAGCCGGCTCCAGCCAGTTATCAAATAATCAGCCCTGAAGATCCATGAAATTTTGTGCAACGCAATACCGGCTCGCAATACCTTAGCAGGGACCTCCATTGAGGACCTGGGAAGGCACAATCACATGGCAGGCAGATTTAGTCGATAACCTTGCATCAGCAATGGCACCGCCGATAAGGCGTGCTGCGACCTACATATCTGGAACATCAGAACCAGGGGCACAAACAGATAGCCAGAGCAGGGCCTGCAAAGCTGATCTCGGGCAACGAGTCAAGCTGCATTGCTCTCGACCGTGTTTTGGGGGCTCAATTTTGTAAGCACACACACACACATACAGACAGAGAGAGAGAGAGAGAGAGTCAAGAAATGATCTCCAAGACTCCAACAACGTATGATACACCAATGACGGGTTTGCCCTCCCGGCCATCAGGTCCCGCGACGCTACGGAATCGGGGCCCGCCAGACCGGAGAGTCCAGCGTAAAAATAAAAGAAACGGGTACGGTGCGGGAGGAGCCACACTCAAAGAGTCAAATTTTGTCACTCAAAAGAAAGTGGCAGGCTTGGCATCAAAAAGGGTGTGGGGGTGGACCAGCCAGAGAAGGTCTGCTAATCAGTTGGAACTTGACCCCATGTAGATGCATCCATCAATCACCATTGCAACTCTGGCCACGGATCGCAATCATAGCGCGAGAGCCCTGGCTGATATCAAAACTCGCCTTTTACATACGCCCGTTGCTTGTTACAGATCGCGTAGGCTGGCCCCCAAGTTGATTTAAGCTGTCCAGCTGTCGAGTCTCAAGTCGGCTTCAGGGACCAAGTAAGTTAAGCTTTAATGTCACTGTTGGTTGGGAGTTGAGACATTTGTTTATCAATCAGAGTCGAATGCGGGATATCATGACCCATGGACGGATACGCGAGAAAAGAAGACAGCGCGCCTTGCGCCAGGTAACCAGGTTTGGTTTGAAGTTCTGCGGCCTGGGCTGGGCTGCGTGTTGCAGGTCACTCCGTACAACATATTGCAATGGATTTGATTTTGCTCTAGCAGCAAATCAAGACAACGGCGCTATCATCTCCTAGCTATAGGCTCTACTGCATCCCCTGAGTTCCCCGTGGTCTAGCGTGGATTTAGATTTCTTCTGGCCTCGACTCAACTCGTGGGTGTCCTCACCGCGTTCCATCGTGAAGGTTGTGGTCATATGGTTGACATTCTGCGTGGGCCTTGTTTTCATGATTCCCGCGGGTATGTTTGCTTTTATCCTCTCGTCTCGGTGCTACTACATAGTAGATACTTGTGTACTTCAGGTACATACCTGGGCACTACGACCCTGCCTAGGATGGAGCTGGCTTCTCCAGGCTCATCAACACCTTAATCGTTTAAGTAGATGCCCCCCACTCTCCTCTGGTGGCCGGCTTGTATGTACACGCACAGTACCTTGTGGTGCCATGACCATCTGCGGGTCTTCAACGTGGGAGTTTGTGATGCCATCAGCCGGCCTGCGGGCGCAGCCGGTCTAAGATTCGTGGGTTGCCCGCCGATGTTGATGGCGAGATGTGAGGGGATGGATGATAACGTCGCAAAAGCGGACCTCCAAGAAAAAAACGTTAGCATGCTACGGCTCTGGACGGATACTCTATTGCTGCTTTCAGGTGTTCCTCAGGTATATACACGTACCGTTTTAACACGGTCAGCCGGGATCACACAACTCAACATCCCTGTGTTCAAATCTCGACGTCGCCCTGCCTTATGATTAGAGCCGGCCGCCTATTGCCCTACAGGTTTGTTTTTCTTCTGTGCTCCATCTCATATCTCATACACGTACCCGTACCCGTACCTGTACCCATATCCATCTATACCCATATCCATATCTGGGCTCCCACTGCCGACATTTCCATGGACGACCTACCTCGACTTCGATACCTACCTTCAAGACCTTGGTTCGACGAGACTTAATGTCACCCTCACCTTCTCGCTCTCCCCCACCGGCCTCGACGCCGCAGCCCGACGAGTTTCAGTTGCCAAAGGGACAATGTCGCTATATTCTTATGATTCCTGAGCTCAAGGGCCACCGGTGCGGCTGTATGGGGTTTGACCATAACAAATCGCTACCAGGTGCCACATGCAACTGTGGACATCTATCCTGCTATCACGTCACTACGGCCGATGCACCGACGCCAAACACCAACAAGTCCGAAATCGACGCAATTCATCAACGAGTACGAGCTCTGGAGGAAGCCTCGAATCCACACGACCATGATCGACTTTCCAATGCTGTCCGCCGCCTTGGCGACTTGGAGGAAGTGTTCGAGAAGAGCAAAGAAGAAACCGAGGCCGGACTCAAGGGTTCATATCGTAATGCGTCTGCAGCATGGGCTCTTGTCACAGAACTACAGCAGCACGTAAAGAACTTGGAACATACTTTTCAGTCTGAAGTGGAACAGCTGGCTAGAGAAGTTGGTGACCTGCGCAATCGGCAGCTGGAGCTGCTAGACAGCGACGAGTGCTTGGAAGAAAGAATTGAACAGCTGGAGAGCGCTGAACCTCTCTTGTCACCGCCTCAAGAGCCCAATCCCACTGGTGCACAGTTGAGCATGATTCATCTCTCATCCGCAACGACCATACCCTCTCATCTACCGCTCAACCCATCGCATGGTACTCCGAACAGCACTTCCTCGCCTATTGGGCATTCAAAGTCATGGACAGTACATGTGTCTCTGATGCCTTCCAAGGACACACCCTTTCCTTTCGAAAAGGATACAACCTCATACAAGAGATGTCTATCTCGTGGGCTTCACCGTATGTTAGCAGTCGAAGGAGACGATGCCAAGTCGGTCACAACCGCTGTATCACGAGCGTTCGAACCCCTGCTCAGAGGTCGACCCTGGGTCCCATTACAAGCAAAGTTATGCGATGCTGAGCGTCTGCAGGGCTTACCAATGCTACGACCACTGGACCCCAGACTGGTTCATGGCCAATATGGCCGGGACTTCCTCGAACAACACTGTGCTGTGCTGGATGCCAGCGGCAAAATAGACTCGCTGTACATCGCAATGGAAAACGACTCTTTGTCATGGAATTTTTTGAAGCGGTCACCTGTCTATCTAGATGGACTAGAGTCTGCTTGGGAGCGTGACAGCGTGCTCGACAAGAAGGACGAACAAGCCCCATCATTCAGGGATCATCAGGGCGATGAAGGCGATGAGTCCCCCCCTGCTGGCAACATTGTCGGGGCATTGACGGGCCTCAAGCGCAGCATGTCTGAGATTTCATGCTCCTCTCTTGACGACACAGACCTACCCATGACCAAGATGCCACGAACATACAAGACATCTCAATTGGAGATGCGACGTGGGCTGGAAACTGCACGGTGATAAGCAATACCCGGGAGTTTGAGCGATTTGCGTTGAACAGGCGCCAAACTGATGAAAGCGACTTCTTTTATTTTTCTTTCTGGCATTCAATGGGCGTTTAAATACATGCTTGGGATAGTATTGATTGATACCTCGGGCATAGCAGGGGCCTTATTTTGGGGGTTGATTAGACAGAAGAATTGGAATTAGAGTATTAACTAGACGATAGAGTAGCTATTTATGTACAAGAATAGTCTAATCATAGACAAATTTGTGTTTCTAAACGTCTTCGAACTCTATCTCATCGCTATCTTCGTCTTCTTTTTGTTCTTGGGCATCTTCTGGCCCAGCAAGCTTGACCCTCTTGGCAGTGGGCACATCTTCGAATAGATCTTCCTCTTCCTCCTCTTCCTCTTCTTCCTCCTCTTCCTCGTCTGACTTCTGTGCCATTTCTGCCTTCAGCTTCGCAAATATGTCGTCTATCTGTTGAGCATTGGCCCCAGAAGGTGCGGCTGAATCTGCGTCTTTGCTAGATTCCTTCTTGACAACTAAAGCAGTGCCAGGGGTAGCGCTTGCAGAGAAGGACTCTCCAGTGACTGTACTGTTTGACATCCAGGATGGTAGTGCATTTTGCTTTGCAATCTGTTCCTTACGCGCCTGCTCGGCTGCCTTTTCGGCTTCTGACGGGCCATCGGATGTTGAGATGTTAACTGCAATAGATTGAGGCCCTGTGTTGGTCAGGCCCTTGACTGCCATCGGCCGGTTCGCGCCAGAGTCTACCGCAATAGTTTGCGCGCGTTGGTGTGTTTCATCACGCTTCACTGGGCGTGCTTTGGCAAGCGCGCGATCGAAATCGCATTCAGGTATGTGCACAGCGTCAATTTTGGGAAGCAGTTCGCTAATAAATTTGAACTGGTCGTTGAGGCGCGTTGACTGCTCGTGACCCGTGGATGTTCGGTCGGCCTCAAAGGTAAGAACGTGTGAGCAGCGATGGCAGAGAAATCCTTGTGGACCAACGTTGTCAAGGACCTCCATCGCCGTCCATTCTGCTTTGCAGTATGAGCAGAAGTACTCTTTCTTCTCACTTGCAACTTGGGTTGTACCCTGTACTTCTTTATCGATTGTGTAAACGCGCCACTTGATGGCATCTATTGTGTTTCGGTAGTCGATGTAGTACCATGTTCGATTGCTTGGTCTCGGGTTGCCTTCTCGCAGCTCTGATCGTGTGTGTCTGCGCAGGTTCCGGTTAGCAAAGCTTCTATTTCCCACCAAGCTCAGAATCGCATACACGACCAAGAATCGGTCCTCGCGCAGTTTTCCACAGATTTTGTGAAGGTCCTTTGTATTGATGGACATCAGGTAGGCCAAATCATCGTCTCGAAGCCTAACAAGAAGTGGTTAGCATGGCATCTCAACTGACAGAGCAGCAATACACGCACGCTTCGTGCAGTATAAGCGCATCTATGACAAGTATTTCTCGGGTACCATAGAACGCCCGCGCAACGGACTTGATAAGTGTAATCGCTAAATCCATGGTGTTGTTGCTTGAACGTGAATATGTGATCGCGAATACAGAGTGCAGGGGTTTGAATTAAAGATAGGATGACGTAATCAGGATCGTTGAACTTCAACTCCAGGCAGACAGCAACAGCCAGAGACAGCAGTTTCATATGCCTTCCCTGGGAAATGAGGTGCCTTGAAGAAAATGCGCACTGAGACTTATAAATCAAGAAAAGGAGAGTAAAAGTAGGTATTTCAGAAAGAAAGAAATAAGCCAGGTGCACGGATTGTTCATCGCATAATTACTTGTCTGCTCCGCAAGAGTTTTCACCACGCATTCAGTCAGTGTCCTTGTTTGGATGTTTTCCCGCTTACATCGTTGAGCGTGGTCCTTGTAGGTAGGCAGAGCGACAGGTCATTCTTCAGATATTTGCTCCGAGTTCAGTACACAAATACGAAGCTAGTGAAGCTGGTCTAATCGGGATCAATAGAGCCAAAAATGGCTATGCCAAAGAGCCTTGGCAGAGAACAGATTTAAAGGACCATAAACCCAATTAAACTGCGTGTCTCAAAAGGGTGACAAACACCCTCAACAAAATCGTTAAGCAAATGGTATATTTAGACCTTTCTAGGTTCGTTACGAGCCTCGCACATTTATATCAAATCAATGCTACTGTGCTGACTGATGCCACAACCGTTAACTCATGGGAAACCCCATGTCTCTAACATGTTGGCTTGCGCCAGACTCCCCAACTTTCCGCCTGGGTTTAATAGGAATAACGATGTAAAAAGAGCTAGAATTTTAACCGTATTTAGGCGTATTGCCGCAACTGTTCGGTGTCAGTAAGCAAAAATCGTACGTGTTGGCGTAGTGGGACTTACATCTAGAGTAAGGGTTCTTGAACTGTTGACCTCCTGGTCTCGGTAGACACCTACCAGGCTATCACTGTCTTGGAATAGACCCGCCTTCAGACTGATCACAATGAATTGCATGCCTGGACCACGGTGGTCCTTGATGTACTTCTTGATCTTGTCCACGTTGGCATTGTCCAGAGCGGCATCCACCTCATCAAGAACAAAGAAAGGACTTGGCTGGTAGCTATGGATAGCGAATAGAAGTGCCAGTGCTGCCATCGTCTTTTCACCTCCCGACAAATGCTCCATATCTCTGAAACGTTTCAGAGGTGGCATGGCATGGTATTTGATACCAGAAAGGTAAGGCATGTCGGTGTCCTCTTCGATATCCAGGTATGCTTGGCCACCAAGGGGATACGCTTCTGAGCGGGTGAGGTCCTTGTATACGTGTGATATTTGCTCCTGGATATGAGTGAAGGCTTTGTTGAAAAGGTCGTATCTCTTTTGCTTGACCTCATTAAAGGCCTCTTTCGCTTCGTGTGCTGCCGTCTTCGAGTCTTCATACTCTTGATCTGTGACTCTGAGTCTAGATTCGACGCTCTCCAACCTCTCCATTGCTCGCATGTTGGGATTCAGCTTCTCCAACTCTGAAGTCAGATTTGTAATCTTGTCTGACAGACTTTCTTCGACGCTCTGGTCATCCGACTGCATCCAATTAGCGATATCACCAAGTCAAAAAGAATAGCACTTACAGCCCTAAGCTCCTCATCCAGTCCATCAAAATCAATACTGATGCCATGATCATTGAGTGCCATGTCCATCATCATCTCCTCATCATCGTCGTCGTCGATGTCCATGGCATCTGGGTCCTGGTGAAGCAAGCCATCTTCGTTGGGTAGATTGTCCAAGTTACCCTCAACAAGTGGGATACGAATTTGTTCCAAGCGGCATCGTCGTAGTAACGCTCTTTTGCTGGCACTGTTCTTTTGGACCACCGTCTCAAGAGAGTTGATATCTTTGAGGTGAGAATCGATGTCCTTGGAACGTTTTTGTACTTCTACCTTGGCCTCTGACACCTTCTGGTTCTTCTCAGCGAGCTCCGACTTGTTCTCGTCCAATGTTTCGCGGAGAGTCGCTATCTCGTCCTGTTCTTGGCGCATGGTGTTCTCGATTTCGTCCTTCTCTCTGACATAACCTTTAATATCATTTCTGTACTTTCGAGCCTGAGCTTCGGTTCTATCGAGCCTCTTAGTAGTAGAAGCGTATCTGTCCTGCTCCCATTGCAACCGACTGGAAAGCCTCTGTTTCTGGACTTCGAATTCGTTGCGCTTCTCCGACACCTCCTGCTCTAGCTTGCCTTGGGAGTCTCTGTAGGCGCGAATGTCACCGTAGCCAAGTCGTCTGCAGAAGTCTGCAAATACCTCGTCCTCAACTCGTGCGATAGCATCCCGAAACTCTTCGCAGGTAGTCGTCGTGCTCTCAAGCTGTGAGGCCTGCTCTTGGTACTTGGGCTCCAGTTCTCTAAGCTGTCTCCTTTGGTGATCTAGCTCGCGTTTCTTACTCGTGTGGTTCTTGTTGAAGGCAGCCAGTTCATCCTTGACGGCAGCGAATCGCCTTTCGAGTCCGGCCAGATCAATCTGAAGCGTTTCCTCTTGCGAGCCCCGACGGTCAGCTTTGGGAAGTCTATCAATCTCATCCTTGAGTTTAGCGGCCATTCTTTGCAGATTCTGGACATCTGCCTCCTCGAAACGTCTCTTGCTCTTAGATTCAGGTCCACGGCCACCAGTCATTAGACCTGCCTTGTGAATGATATAGCCTTCCAGCGTCACAGCTTTGACTGGGATCTTCTTTTCGTAACAGACGTGTTTAGCAATATCAAGAGTGTCGCACACAACAGAGCTTCCGCATGCATAGGACATAGCACGCTCGACAGCAGAGTCGAAGTCGATGGTGTCAATCGTGAGTCGAGCGCCAGAAAATCCTTTGACGGCAGTGTTGACAGCGTTGACCTTAATGTTGTCTAGGGGAATGAATGTCATAGGTGGACATCTTTGTTCCTTGAGATACTGGACACATTCGACACCAATCTTCTCAGAATCGACAACAACAGAGTCGAAATCTCTTCCAAGTGCGACAGCAACAGCTTCATCAAACTTTTTCTGCTTGGGTTTGCAGAGGTCACCAATACGACCACGGACGCCTGGAAACATGCGCTTCAAAGATGTCACCATCTCCTTCACCCTAGCCTCTCTGTCGTTCTGGCGGCGACCATCATCAGCCTCTCTAAGCTTTCTGGCCACATCCTCAAGCTTCTCCTCGAGTTCAGTTCGTTTCTGGTTGGTCCTGACGCGTTCTGACTGAAGCTGGTTGAACTCTTTCTTCTTGGCTTCGATCTCTTGCGAGAGGGTTTTAGAGGTAGCCTGCGCTGCAGATCTACGTTCTTCGATGCTCGTCAATTCCGCCTCAATCTTCTCGATACCAGCTGCAATACTGTCAACTTTTCCCTTCAAGTTGTTGACTGTAACTTCATCTGCTTTGCGCTGCCGGTCGAGGTTCTCAAGCTTGGCTTGATTAGAACTCGTTCTAGACATAACCTGAGTACGCAGTCTGTTGTACTCCCGACGATCTTCGTCGCTAATTTCGCGACCTTGCTTCTTCATTTGTTCCTTGTAATCATTCTCAAAGACTTGGCGAGCCTTTTCCACGCTTTCAATATCCTTCTGGACGTCGGCAACAATCTTTGCTTGCTCGTCACGTTCCTTGGTCACCTTGGTGATCGAAGCCTGGAGAATCTGA
Source organism: Fusarium anguioides (assembly GCA_012977745.1). Lineage (NCBI taxonomy): Eukaryota > Fungi > Ascomycota > Sordariomycetes > Hypocreales > Nectriaceae > Fusarium > Fusarium anguioides. The sequence goes on along the minus strand of JAALXK010000154.1, from coordinate 68,712 downwards.
ACTTGCCGTGTGGACTCATTGATCTTCTCTTCAATGGGAACGAGACTGTTTTCTTTGTCCTCAATATCCCTTTCCTTGGCCTTGATTTCCTTGTCAATGCGGGTCACCTCGCGATTGGCGGCAGCCTGTTCCTTTCTGGCAGCTTCAAGTCTTTTCTCGAATGATTCAACATTACGGCGTAGCTCTTTGAGATCTTCTTGGTGGTCTTGAATTGCGGCAACCGAGTCATCCATGGCCTTCTGGAAATGATATAGTTTCCATAAACTATGTGTAACGATGGCTGCGTCTCGCTCATCGGTCTTATTTTGGAAATTGTCTGCCTCCTTTTTCTGTTCCCTGTATTGCTTAATCTCCGAGTTGATACCACGTCGTCGATGAAGCTGAAAGTTCTGGTTTTCGTTGGCTTGTTCAGATTCGGCCTTCGTCCTTTCATATTCCGCCTTGTATTCAAGACTTCCCGAGATCTGCTCGATCAGGCGCGTGAGATCTTGAGGCGACTGTGAAGCAATGGCCTCGACATCTCCTTGAAAGACAAGAAAGTTTCGAGCCTTGATGAGAATGTTTTCGCTCTCGAGAGATTCGTTATATTGCTGGGCGGTAACGATACGGTCGTTGATTCGGTACTCGCTGGCGCCTTGATTTGTGATAGAGCGCTTCCATTTCTGCTCCTCGCCGGCATCGTCTTCGTAAACCGCCATGACCCAGGCTGTTTTAGGGTCACCACGGGAAGCCTTATCGTTGTCATCACCGTTGCCGTTTGCATCACCGTTGGTTTGAGCAGAGCCATCGTCGTTGATTTTGGCTGTTTTTAGAACTCGACCGCGGTAAACGAGGTCCTTGAGGTGGGCGGAGCGCAGGTGAGATGATTTGATGCCAAGAACGAAAGAAATGGCGTCCATGCTGGAAAGAATTTAGAGAGGCTCGAGAGAGATTGAGGGGCACCTTACGAGTTGGACTTGCCGGATCCATTTGGTCCAATAATAGAGGTGAAGTATGAGTCTCCAAAGAGAAGAACATGATGCCCTTTGTACGACTTGAAGTCTGTAGCGCAAGTCAGTCTATGTGCCCTTCATCTAGACTGGGACCACGCGTGAAAGGATGACGCACTGAACAACTCGAGACGAATTAGCTTGCCCATGATGAAGTCGCAGGGCTGTATGCCCAGGTATATGTGACGATAGAGGCGAGTGTAATCGAGGTCGAGGAGTGCGATGCTAGATTAGAGGAGTATGCCTGGTTGTGAAACAACCAGAACGTTGAGCACGAGAGCGCGTCAAAGTGGCCGGGGCTCGAATTGCGCCAACGGGTTCGTGCAAAGAAATTTATAAAGACAAGGCCGCGATTCGTGTACGCAGCGAGGGGCTGAGTTATGTCGCAAAATCTGACAGCTTGCAGCCAGTAACACGCATTATCAGTTGGAAAGACAGGCGACAGAGGATACCAGCCGTTTGGCGTGTTGCGAGAGTTGAAAATGATGGCTAACGCGTCGCGCGACTGGGCAGCGTCTGGAGAAGGTCCCAGGACTACAGTAGCAGCTTAATTGCGGGAATGCGGGACTTGAAAGCGAGCTTGAGCCAATCAGATAGAAACCCACCTGTTTCGTGGGCGCAACCCACGGTCTTGATGCCTCAGGCATTCATTCTATGCATTTCTTAGTGACACCAGGGACCAGGTAGACAAGTACTGTATGAATGGTATCTACTAATCAATTCAAATCGGCTGCATAGGTACATAATACCTACTTATCAGGTGATAGAGGAAGAACAAATAGGTAGGTAGGCAGGCAGCAACCAGGATAATGAAGTGTGATGTGGTTTATTTCGCGACCTGGTCTCACAGCCAGTTAGATTCAAAGAATTCACCACGCAACCTCGAAATAAATGGGAAAATGTATTGGTTTTGTTAGGTCCACATGATTACTGTGATGTGGATTATATCGTAGTACTGTATAGAGTAACTACCTATCACCAAGAACAGGCGGATTTCGAAATGGTCAAGATGTAACAGAAACGACGTGTTCCTACAAACGTAGTTACAAACTGGTGAGAGCTTTTTTTTTTTTCTTTTTTTAGAAAGAAGAATAAATAGTACAGCCTTGATTGACCTTGATTCTAATGGAATATGATGCAACCTGGCAGCTACCGCATAAAATATCAAGATGGACGCATTTAACAACTGGATGGATCGTCGACTTGGGTGGCGTGCATGTGCCACTGTGTCTCCACTTCCCCAGCAAGCAAGCTTTCAGCACGTTCGCTCACAGTCATCATCGGTTCTGGCCCAGGGTCCAGCTCTGACGGGAGCTGCCCGTAGTCTAGTCTAGGTGCTCTGGAAGCAGCACACTCTCATCAATCCCACGTGCATGCCTCGCCGCCGCTGGCGTTTCCCTTGGTTTCACTTAACTTCAAACTTGTCCCCCTTCTCTATCACGTTTAATGTGACTCAACTTGAGTCTATCTCATGCCCTAATACACATTTATTGTCTGTATCTCAAATCACCCGACCCCTACCTATACAGGTCTAAGGGACGGATGATCCACTACTCCCTTACCACAGAATAACTTGGACTTGGAGCTTGTCCAAGGGTCCTGGTATAAGTACTTGTGTCGCGCTCCCTTGCACAGTTCTTTGTTCGTGCTGTACATTACTTGTTGGTTACATTATCTTCTTGATCGTGAGTATTCCTCCTTGAAGCTGGCGTTACCTTGATCATCCTTCTCTATTATTCATATAACTAATACCTGCTTTCTTCAAGGCCAGTCACCGCTTAGATAGCGCTGTCGACACGTGAAACTGGACGTGAAGACTATCCCAAGTCATGGATGACGACGCAAAGACAGCCTCGGGCGCTGCCCAAGGTCTTAAATCCGATAACATCTCAACCGATAGCGAGGTCATTCTTACGCCTGGCCCTGAAGCTCCGTCTTCTCCCAATAATCCGCCTGCCGACTCTGCCCTTCTTGATACTCCAATGTTGGGTGCCACAACGCCCAGAGGCTCAATGCACTCAAGAAATCCATCCTTCTCTGGTAGCAGTTCCAACCATGAGGACTGGGATGGCCTTCCACCTCTAGATCGATTGTCTGTCCTGGACCTTCTCGATAACTTTGCACTCCCTCAGCAACTCGAGAAGCTACAAAAGGGCATCTCGGCGCAAACGGACAAGGTCAGGCGTTCCAGGGAGGCAATCAAGACCAAAACACAATCTGCTCGGGATCGTATGGTAGAGGAATGGAGACGTCGAGTCCCTGATGCCGACGAACAGTTTGACCGATATCGCAAGCGTATGCAACGTCGTGTTGATAAGCTTGGGAGGCGTTGGAATGATACAAAGGTCATCAGCGCCAGAGAAAAGGTGTCTTTCATCTTCGGTGTCATGAATATCTTCGTCAGCGGTTACCTCATTGGTGCATACCCGGAGTATTTTCATTTATGGTACACCGCACAGCTCCTGTATTTCATGCCAATTCGTTTCTACACCTATCATCGGCGTGGCTACCACTATTTCCTCGCCGACCTTTGTTACTTCACCAACTTGTTGCTCGCTCTTTCGTTATGGGTTTTTCCAGGTTCCAAACGGCTATTCACTGCCTCGTATTGTCTTGCTTTTGGCAACAACGCGGTTGCCATCATCATGTGGCGCAATTCACTGGTCTTCCACAGCTTCGACAAAGTCACCTCGCTATTTATCCACATCATGCCATGCGCCACCTTACATTGCGTTGTTCACCTGTTTCCACCTGAGGCGCAGAAGGAACGTTTCCCCGCGATCTGGACTATCAAGACTTCTCCTCCAGGATCGCCAACAGCTTATGCCAATGTTGTTTCGATGCTTGCTTGGAGTTCGCTCCCATATATCTTTTGGCAATGTTTGTACTACATTTTTATCACTGTTCGTCGAAGAGATAAGATTGCAGCTGGCCGACCAACGTCATTCACCTGGCTGAAGAAATCATATGCCAAGAACTGGCTGGGAAAGTTTGTGCTGCGGCAACCAGAGCACATGCAGGAAGCAACGTTCATGATGATACAGTATTGCTATGCTCTTCTCACCATGCTTCCCTGCCCGCTATGGTTCCTGAGTCGCTGGGCCTCAGCGGGGTTTCTCATGGTAGTCTTCACGTGGAGTATTTACAATGGCGCTACGTACTATATCGACGTGTTCGGGGTCCGCTTCCAGAAAGAGCTGGAGGCTATGAAAGCCGAGGTGGCTCAATGGCAAAATTCTCCCGAGCACCTGCCACAATCACCTCCTTTAGTTCCTCGACCTGAAGGATCCTCTGCTCTACAGACGGGGGCTGCCCCTTCGGCATCCACTGGCCAAATCCCAGCCATGAATGAAGTCAACAGAGAAAATAACATGATGGGCGGTACTTCTTTGTCTAAAGATGATGCGAATCGGCCAGTAAGCGTGGATAAGATTCCTCTTCTGGACGAAACACGAACCTCTTCTGCCACGGGAATAGCTGGAGACTCCATCGACACAACACGAGGAAGGCGAGCGCACTGAATGTTGTCAATGATATAAGATACATACTGATAGATAAATATGTCGCTGGCGTGGTGAGCTATGTCTTGCGAGTTTTGTTTGGGTCTGTTTTACATCAATGCGTTTTGGTATTCGAGGGATGCAGTGTTAGTTAGCGCTTAATGGATCTTAACTTGCAAGACCTGACTTTTGAACTCGAATGGAGGATATCGTGTGCAGGTATTCCTTAATTGCGAGTAATAAGTCGCTATTGGTGTCAACGTTATGGGGACGCATTTATGGCTAAACGCAATCAACAAGATGGATATGTTGCCAGAATATTGTCGTGAACTTGAATGGGGAAGTAGTTTGCCCCGTCAGATTCATTAGGCATCTATCTACTTTGGCTGAACAAGCAGTCCGATTCGCTATGCAGACCAAGCGGTCCAACTAAAATGTACACAAAAACACAATCGCTGTAACTTGTTCGCTTGCTTGCTTTGCCTGCCTTGAAGGCAAAGTGCGGACGTGTCCATTCATCAAACCCATCCATTCATCCAAAGGGGGTGTCGATCCATGACGAACCCCTAAATCCCATAAACCTTTGAAAAGCAATCCGGTTACGCCCGCCTCCCATAAGCGTGAAGAACCGAGTCCTGATACAACGCCAATAAATGCATGATGCAATAGCCTTGAGGGTATGTTTTGTAGCGCATAATTCGCGACTTACACGAGTTCCTAACACTCGGTGCACTGAACTGAAAGAAAACGCGTATGGTATGTTGTATATGGTCGTGGATACTAAAGCGGACGAGTTGATACGCTCTTTAACATCTCAGAAAATTAATCCATGGCAACTTTTGTATACCATCAGACTGGATGCTTATCGGATTACTGCTAGGTCAGCAAGCCGACCGCCGTTATCTCCGTCCTCCCGGGTTCCAGGTCTACGGCCAAACGTAGACCAGAATCTCAACGTCTCGTCCCCAGCGCCAGTCACGATCGTCCGGCCATCCGGGCTCATAGCCAGGTACAGCACGCGATAGGTGTGTCCCGTGAGACTGGCTACTTGTGTCATAGAAGGGTACTTCCAGACAACAATCTGGTTTTGGCTGTAGCCATGGGTGGATACGATCTCATTTGAGTTTTTCGACCAGGCAATATTGCAGACCTGACTACCCGTGTCGATCTCATTGATGACGGAGCCCTTGACAGTGTCGTGGAATATTATGCGCCGATCCGCAGTGCCACCTCCAGAAGCCAGGAGGCCGCGCTGATGTGGTGACCACGAGATTGCTTTGACAGCTGCAGTGTGATCCGAGAATTTCCAGAGCGGTGTTTCCGAGAGCTTATCCCAGACCATCAGCTTGTTGTCATTGCCGCCACTTGCAAGTTGGCCATCTTCACAATTCCACTTCAGTCCACAAACTTCCTGTTTATGGCCGACCAGCTTCCTGAGCCATTGGTCAGGAGCCCGGACATCGCGATGGTAAATCAATCGATCGCGTGACCCGGAGGTAAGGATGTGCGTATTCCAGGCCAGTGATCCCACTCGCGCTGTGTGCCCAGTCATTGTTCGTAATCTGCGGGCCTTCTCCGCGTCCCAGATCTGTACGAGGCCCTTGCCTGTTCCTATAGCCAGGTGCGTGCCTTTTTGTATCCACGAAACGCTAGTAACAGTATCGTCTTCTAGTGTGCAAAGCTTGTTGACTTTGCTGGTTTGTGCATTCCACATGTAAACACTGGACCCTAAGCCAACTCCAAGAATGTTGGCACTTCCCCAATCCACCAGATTCAAATAGAAATCGTCAGCCAGCTCTGGAGCATCTAGGACCTTGTAAGGGACCTTGCTGACGGCCCGGGGTTGGCGCCTAGGACTCAGTAGCATTTGCTGGCTTCCGAACCGCACCGGCGATAGGCTGTAGATCTCTGCCCGCGTATCAAGATTGGGACCATGTCGACTTTGTGGTGTCTTTGAGGGTGTAGGGTGGCCAGCAACCTGATTATGATGTCGCGGTGACATGTATGAAAAGAGATTCTTGTGGGGAGTGGACGGTGTCAAGGAGGATGGTAGTGATGGGGCAGTAGCATTTGTGGGAGGAGTATGAGCCCGCGTTCCGTCGTTGGCGGGAATGTGAGAGGTTGTGGGGAGACTTTGAGTAGGGGTGAGGGATGGTGTAGCTGCTTGTGGTACAGAGCTCTCAAAAAGCTCAGCACGCAGTAAGTGAGAGAATGTACGGTTGGCCTCCTCCGCTACAATTGCAAGTTAACATCCGAAATGCATAGAGCGCATGGGGAATAACATACTCTTTTGGAAATGGAGTTCTCCATGGGGTGTACGTTTCTTTTGTTTTGAGGGTGTGGCGGGAGATCCATCCTCATGCAATAGACTGAAGCTTGCTTGCAGGTCCTGACCAGTGCGGGTAGGAATAAATCTGTAGGGTGGTAAGCATAGGAAGCGGCTATAGCAGAGGGTCTACAAACCGATCGCCATTAATTCGCTGCCGTTTGCGATGAGGGCTGGCACCTGGAGTACTTTCACGCTGTGGACGTTGAAACTCACGTCGCAAGGCACTGTCAACGGCATCGATATCGAAAGGACTTGCGCGGGCGCCTTCGCTTTTCCTGATGTTGCTACGAAGAGCACGATTTGGTCCGTTATCAAGGCTATGTCTGGGCTCTAAACGGGCGCGATCTGGGCGGGGGGGAGTGGATGAGCGAGGAGTGGCGGTATGGCTCTTGGACTCGTCGATGGCTCGCTTTGCGGACGGTTGATTGAAGGCGGCCATGGCTGCAGCTTCCGGTAGTGCCGCCATTATCTCGCTAACTTCGCGAAGCAATATACAGTCAAAGTGCTGGAAAGATCGACGTAACAGACAGTCCTAAGGGCGCGCGTATGGGAAATGCAAGATTGTTGAGCAGTCGTAAAGCTTTTAATTGATATTGATCGAGCGATGAAGGCGAAAAGAGAGTCGAGGCGAGACGGCGGGGGCGCAGTCCCAAGCACCGTCCAGCAAATGTCAACCTTTTTTCGTCGTAGGGCGTCTATCGCATCGTCTCGATATTCTCGCAGCAACACAGCAACGGACGAGGAAGATTGGTCACAATAGTCAATGACGTTAGTGAAACGACCTCTTGCAAAATCGATAAAGGTAATAGTATGTTATGAAGAACCGGTCGTCGTCGGCTTGATGAAAGCAGAGAAAGAAAGCTTGTGGTGATGCACGACACGATAGTTGACGATACAAGGCGTGAGGTGCAAGATCCAAGTCAACCAAAGCCAGTAGTGGAGGATGGAGGTTGAAGCGGGTGCAGTAATGTGCTGGGCAGAAATGCGCTAGGGGTGGCGGGAAGAGGGTCGCCAGCTCTCGTGAGGGATGTTGCTGCTGGAGGGAGGTTGAACTGGGGCTCTCATGGCACGCTAACAAACATCTGGCCAATAAAACGCCTCAAATACTGGGACCAGGCCCCCCTGCGCCCCCCAGACAGGCTTTACAAGGAGGACCGCGGACGACCAGGAAACGCGCGGGTCAATAACAACAACCAAAATAATAGCGAAACCGTGATTTGGGCTGTTATTGAAGGAGAGCTGCAAGTAATAGACTGGTAGAATAACACGCGATTGAGTGGTCCTTGTTCGAATAGGTATGTATGTAGGCACGGATAGCAGATCCCATAGAACCTTAATCATCAATAACTAATTATTTCCATTCTATGGTACCCCGTACTCCTCTTTTATCAGTAACCGTTGAAACTATGTTAACAGTACTTATGCCACTCTCTGACTTATCTGCTGGTCGGGTCCCTCTTGATTCATGATAGGTAAGGTATGAGCTACTTGCCAACATAGGCAATCCTGTACTCGGTCGGTGCCAGCGAGCACATGGCACGGCATCTACCTTTTGATGTCAGCTGCGCCATTATCAACGGTTACTGCAAAATATGGCCCTCCAAACCCAACACAACTAGTTTGCAACACTTAGTTCTTATTGACATGTTTACAATGTTAACGTCTTCTTTAATTGAGACTTTGGACTTAGGTATGCACTTACTGCTTATGATGTCTCGCGCGCTTTTTTTGTTGTATTGCCCGCATGCATGTTTGTTGTTTTGTATGTAAGTCATGCATAGAGTGAGATACCTATCATACATGACATTCACTTGTCTGTATAGGATCTCTCTTTTTTTTTTTGGCAATTCCTGGCCAAATTAACATTGGTCTCAATTAAACATGAAATACAATCAACAGAGAAAGAATTGGTTGTGACCAATGTTCCTGTTATTTGAATATTTGAATATTGTTGTTATGATTGTTGTTTCTGTCCGATAACTAAATGTTATCTTCGGAGCCGGCCTCGGACCAGTCCCAAATAACAAACAATAGCGGGATGTTCCGCGGCTAGTTCCAACCTCAGGGCGATCGATCACAGATGACGACAAACAATATCATTTGCTCTTGTTAGCCTTTATATATCGAGGAGTACCTGCCTTGACCTGAGCCAAATAGTGAATTCTGGCAGCTGAAAGTCATACGCGCGTATGTAGCGCGAGACCTCCGCCTCAGCTTTCTGAGTCTCACCTCAATTGGCTGGCTTTGGAAATGCCATCGGGTTGTTGTCTCTGGCATCTCAGACAATCAGCGTGTCGGCAGCCAATAACCGCTGGTCATGTTTCACCGTGCTATAATGAACAGATATACTGTCTAGACACGTTTCGCGTTAGTTCACGAGATTTCACGCACTCAACGCGTCTGAACCGCGTCGTCGTTTTCCCCTCTTGCCCCCCTTTTTTTTTCCCACTTGGATTCCAGTGGAATGTTTTTGGCCGGATACTGGGTCGCAGCAAGAAGGACATGAAAACTGGTCTGTGGCCGCTCAACAAGTAACCTCGATATTAACTCCACTTCGTCAACATACACAATCTGGGGATAACAAGATTTGATAAATAACAACAACAGGAAATTCAGTCCTCATGCGCGACCTCAAAACTTAATCCATCGCGTTATCCAATATCGATTCGTTCTTGTTTCATCGCTCTGACGGGTTTGATATCCTTGCAAGATACGAATGGACAGACACTAAGTGTTGGGTCGGTCATCACTTCATTCTATTGTTCGTTTTACACGATGCCTCTATAAGTAAGGAAATATTCTATCATGTTACGGTCAGTCTCCTAAAAGGAAAGCTTCCTCCCTGCCTTGCTGCGCCTCGATCCATCCAAGCACGATCAAGCCACCCTGAAACTACTGAAAATGGATAAAAGAGATGTGAAAGGAGTTTAAGTAAGGGGGAATAAAAGAAAGAATGATGTCAGTAAGGTATATATGTGTGCTCAAACAAACACGGTCCGAACGTTGGAAGGGTCGGCATTAGTGAGGATGTCCCGCACCACTTGCACTCGAGCACTTGACTCATTCCATTCTCATGCTTGGGCCTCTGCTTGCGCGAGCAGTCTCTCTCGCCATCCATTGCAGACCTCTTCAAATCCGCCAATCACATCTCCGCACACTCCTGCGCATTCCCTCTTCTCTAAACGTTCCCCCCAATTACCCCTTGTAAGCCATCGCTCACCTTCCTCCCTAAGCTCTTCTTCTCTCCTCATCTCAGCCACAATTTCTTTGGCGCTCTTGAGCCTTCTGGTCGCCATTGTTGTTGTTTGACGAGACATGTGCAGCGTGTCGGAGAGATAGTTGAGATTTTGGACAAGTTCAGTGGTAAGGGTGTGAAGGCTTGTTAACGAGTTGAAGGCCGATGTCGAGGGTCGTGGCATTGTATCAGAGAGGTTAAGCAACAGCGGTATCAAGTCATCAATAGTCTCTGGGTCCGGGGGTGCAACGAGAGGAGATAGTAGAGGAAAAGCGAGGTTATGGATCTGACGAGCCTGGTGACTCAAATGTGTCGTTAATGCTGAGTGTGCTGTTATCAACCTGCAGTTCATGTTAGTTACGACATACATCCAAAAGCAGTAGCCGTCTCTACAAACCTTGATGCGCTAGCTTCAACACTTGACTGTGAGCCAAGATCCCGCAATGCGCTCGTTACTCGCCTGAACACATCGTCTGCCGGTCCGCCGTAATTTTCTGTTCCTCTCCGAGCCAGCGATTCCACAGCATCCATTTTAGATACCAGGCCAGGCGGCATACCAGGGGAATCCAGGTCAGATTCCGACCCGTATTCGCTACCGTCATAATTACTAGTTTGTCGCTGGTGTTTCCGTCGTGGTGAGAGAATTGTAAGGTTTGCAGCTTTTGCCCGGTCGCCTGCTTGCTTCTTTGGACTGCCAGTGTTCTCTGTATCTTCGACCTCGTCGATGTGATCATGATCCTGTGCGTCCCCTTCAGCTCCGAACATTTCGCTATTGGCGTCGCCATCTGTATAGTCTCCTTCATCTCCTGAGTCAGAGAAGGCGTCGGCCAGCTCGTCGGCTAGATTGCCCATGCCATTTCCACCCAGGTCTGGTGCATCTTGTTGATTGAAACTGTTTCGAAACGGGGTCGAGGGGTCTTGCACCGATGACTTGGAGAGCCTTCGGGCCTGGGGTGAGCCTGAGAAGCTATCGAAGGCGGACGAGTTTCGGGAATGTCTAGGAGTCTGCGGCGAGGATGGCATTTTCGGTACGTCGAACTGCAGATGCAGATGAGCCTCCCACAACCTAGACTCACAAGCCTATGACTGCAAGCGTTCCACCGCCAAATGCAGCAGATACCGCCTATTGTACAAGTTAGGTCGGGGAGCTTCGGGAAAATCTGATTATTTTGTTTGCAATAAAGTCTTGTGTCGCGGGTTTGATGGTCAGTTGGTCTCCTTTAGTCGGGGGATGTCGAGGGAGAGTCGGCGTTGCTTGAAATGATATCGGCTTAGGTGACCAGGGACCCTTATTAGGTACGAACTACCTAAATTGTTGATCACACCAAATTGGCGGCCAGCAGATATTAAAGGATAGGACAGCGAACGGGCCAAGCTCTAGGGAGATCAGGTGTGCTTATGGTTCGTCTCTCTGTTAGATATGCCGTATATTTGTTCATTTCTCGATAAAGTCAAAACAAAATGTGGTAAAGAGTTTTGACCCGACCATCGCCCTGGTATATTATTCGACGTCGTCGTGGCAGCAGCGTGATGGATGTTGAGCAAACCACAAGGGGGGCATGGCAAGGATTACCGCTAATGCGGACAAAAAGCATTGGTATTATTAGTGCCAACCCAACCTATGGAGGAGGTAATGTTATGCAGAAAACGTTTGGTGTGGCTTCTTCTATTTTCCATAGCACAGCCACATCACACACAATAACACCAAAAGCTGCTGTAGATATGTGAGAGGCTGTCGTGGGGCAGTCTGAAGCTTAAATTTCACAATGCACCTCCCACTGCTAGCAAACGGTCCTCCAAACCGATACTAGCTACCTAAATCTGCCTTACATATTGTATTCCATATATCCTTTTTCTTTTCTGGTTCGTTCTAACTTAGTTTACGCTCTACGTGGCGTTCCGCTTCATCATCTTCTCAGATTGCCGGTTGCAACTAGGCAACTGTAGCAACATATTCCAAATATGGCTACATTTCGGCGATTTCGACCCGACGATGTGAATAAATTTTCAAAGTGCAATCTCGATCCCTTCACAGAAACTTACGAGCTCAACTTCTACCTTCAATATCATGCAAAATGGCCTTCCCTCTTTCAAGTTTGCGAAGATATGGATGGCAACATTGTTGGATATAGTGGGGTTTATCCTGGGCTTTCACATCACTGATCTGATGCTAATATACGACTGACAGTCATGGGCAAGGTTGAATCCTCACCAGATGCCTACAAATTCTCCGAACATTACCTTCCATGGCACGCTCACATAACGGCGCTTACTGTTGCCCCTGAAGCGCGGAGGTCTGGTATTGCCAAGATCTTGACTGATCAGCTAGAAGTTGCGGCTGATGCCGAGAACGCCTGGTTCGTGGACTTGTTCGTACGAAGTAGCAACCATCGAGCCATTGCGCTCTACAAGAATCTGGGCTATAGCATATTCCGCGTGGTAAAGGATTACTATGGCGATCATGCAACGGATCCATCCAAGACGAGCGAGGACGCTTTTGACATGCGCAAACCAATGAAGCGAGACAAGGATCACCAGCACATTCGAGATGATGGAGAATCTCATGTGGTTCACCCTGAGGATGTCTGGTAAGCAATATCAATTTGCGATTACCATTGAACGTCTTCAACCCGAACTCCAATCTGTTAGTCAATCAACATAGAACGATAAATTGCAGCCATCATATCCAGGCTCCGTCTACCTCGTAGACGCTTCCGCTCACAAAAGTACTCTCGGGGCCAAGGAGGAAAACTATCACATTGGCACATTCTTCCGATTTGCCCAGGCGTTGGAAGGCAGTCGGCTCGTCGAACTCGGCGTCCTCCGCTCGGTTGTGCATATCCCACGCTTTCTTCATCAGTGGGGTATGGATAGCGCCTGGAGCAACGGCGTTGACTCTGACCTCTCGATGGCCATTCTCCTTTGCCGCTGCTCTTGTTAATCCAACTATCCCATGTTTGCTGGCATCATAAGCACCGTGCTTGGCGAATCCTGTTGGCCATGGTTAGAATATGACGATATTATCATGTGCAGGTTGCGACATGCCCTTGATACCATGAATAGAAGCGATGTTGACGATGGATCCTCCGTCTACGATCCTGTTGAGCTGCGCTCGTAGACAATACATTGTTCCTGTCAAGTTCACCGCGATGATTTTGTGCCACTCTTCATCCTCCAGGTCGGCCACGGCACGAAGACCGTGGTGCTTCCCAATGATACCAGCTACATTGGCTGCGCCATCTAGCCTCCCATATTTATTAATGGTGGCGTCTAGCCAGTCCTCGACCTCGGACCGCTGAGAAACATCAACACGAGAAACCAGGGCCTCGATACCTTGCTCTTCAAAGTATGCGGAGGCAGTCGCCATGGCATCAGCGTCAATGTCGGCAATGCTTACAATGGCCCCGCGCTGTGTAAGGATCTTGGCTGTTGCGAGGCCAATGCCGCTTGCGCCTCCAGTTAGTGCATAAATTTTTCCTTTCAGTGACATCGTATGTGATTTCTTGAAGATCGTGTGGTATCCAGAGAGCGCTGGGCGATATAAGAAGGAGGATTATGAATGATATGATGTGAGTTTCAATGACTGGCTGAGCTCAATGCCCCCCGCCTCACAGCTGGTGGTTAATTGGGGAAGAAATCGGCTCTGGATCTAACCAGCCCGAGGTCTCATTCATTAAGTCACGAGTTTTACGACATACGTGATCAGTTCGTTTTGATAACCCATAAAACCCGAGGACATGTCGATGGTCGGAGTCCTGCAGCAATGTATCACTATCATTGTGAATCCCTCGCTGTCTCTAGGGTAGTTGAGCATTTTCGGCCATGATGAATTAGATAGGTGTCTAGTATGATATTCGCAGAGATAGTCCTGCAGGGATTACCCTGCTATTCCTCTTCGATTGAGCGATAGGTGATTGATGGATTATGTGTTGTTGAAAAAGTGTGTTATTTAACTATTCTCATAATGGTCTTGAATTTGATGAAGGTATGTTTACGTCTAGAGTGAATCAAGGCGATTGTCCCAAGCAAAACACAAACCATTTGCTATACGGTAATCCTACTTACATATGGAGGTAGTTATGCTTTCATCAACAAATGAAAGGATTTGGTTGGTTTTTGATCATGACGCAAGAAGGGGTTGCGTGCCCGTGGCCAAACAGTTTGATAAATACAGGTTAGGCCATGTTCCCGTCGAAGCCACTGGCCATGACACAGACCAACAACTGGTACCTAGAAATCGGTATTATTTGCGTGCATGCTTAGGTACCGCCCTACAACAGCAACCACCTAAGGCCGGTCCCCCGTCACGTCAGCCCCAAGTTGCCTCGCTGACAGCACCAACACATCAATTTGCCCTTTGTCTGTCTGTTTGCTTACTTTCCCCGGCCCGTCATTTTCCAACGCTTCACCATCCATCCCCATCTCGGCCAGGCCCCATTCTGAGCCATCTGTTTGCCCATCAGTTTGATATTCGGCTTAAGTCATTACTTAGCCATCATCAAAATTTCTTTGTTCGTTTTCTGTTGCGCAGTCTTTTTAATATCAGCTGCCAACACATTTTTCCGCATTCCTGCACGCTCCCGTTCTTACAGCCTTACTTAATACTAGGCTTGCTGCCTTGCGGCGCCTTTGCTTTTCCCCTTACCCCTACACCAACTTTTTTTTCTCCCTTCTTCAACATCGCCTTTTCACCAACCAGCCTGCGCGTGAGCTACTCATCGTCCGCCACCGCACCTAAACCATTTCTAGCTCGATTGCCAATTTCTTCTTTTACTAGACAAAACCAAAACAAACGAGATGGCTACCACTGCGATGGATTACGAGGCTGCCAATGGCGACCGGTACGAAGGTTCGTTGCTCAGCTCCCGGCGCGTATTTGCACGCGCATGCTCCTCCCATTTTCTTCCACCACACTGCGTCACATCAATCATCTACTGCACTTAATTTTCAGCTCCCTCCGTCGTCACACACTAGTGAACTTGCCTTGAGGTATCTACCCAGTTTGCGCACAGCTAACCCGCCTGTTCCAGATGAGGCTCCTCGATACGAGCGTGACAACAGAAGCGCCTCGCCTCGTCCCCGTGACGACAATGAAGGCAGCCGTCGTCGCTCTGCTTCACCCGGCGGCCATGGCGACAGGTTGGTTTCAACCCCTTATCGATCTACAAATGCTGACAACTACGCTTACTACAGCAACATGAAAGATGTTTCCGCCCCTCGGGACGATGATGATGGTGCTGTTAACCCGGGCTCGAACCTCTTTGTTACAGGCATTCACCCCAAGCTCTCTGAGGCTGAGGTCTCCAAGATGTTCGAGAAATACGGCGATGTAGAGAAGTGTCAAATCATGCGTGACCCTCACACCAAGGAGTCCCGTGGATTCGGTTTCGTCAAGATGGTCACATCCGAGCAGGCCGAGGCTGCTAAGGAAGGTCTCCAAGGAGAGCAGATTGAGGGCCGCACCCTGAGCATCGAGAAGGCTCGCAGAGCCCGTCCCCGTACTCCAACCCCCGGCAAGTACTTTGGCCCACCCAAGCGAGGTAAGAAATCCCAGTTGTTACATTCTCTGCCATGTATTGACAAGCATTCAGAGCCTCGCCCTGGACGCTACGATGATCGTCGACGTGGTGGCTACGGCGGCGGTGGTTATGGTCGCGATGACCCCTACCGCTACCGTGGCTATGACCGCAACTACGAGCGACGATATGAGGAGCGCGGAGGTGGTTATGGTGGTAGCAGCAGTGGTGGCGGTGGTGGTGGTGGTGGCAGCGGCGGCCGCGACTACGACCGCAGCTACCGTGACGATCGTCGCTACGAGGAGCGAGGAGGTTATGGTGGCCGTGACTATGACCGAGGCTACGAACGCCGTGACCGTGACGATGGGTATGGTCGTGACCGCTATGGCGGTGGTGGTCGTGATGACCGTGATCGCTATGGCCCTCGCGGAGGCCCTGGTGGCTCTGGCTACGAACGCGGTGGTGACCGATACGACCGCGGAGGGGACCGAGACGCCGCCCGAACCCGCGATCCGGCTGCCAGCGCTGGAGGCGCAGGCTATGGCGAATCCGCCTCTCGATCCGAGACACGCGATGCCTATGGAGGTTCGGGCTACTACTGAGTGCCATCTACTATGTACCCGCTAATCCTCCCAGGCGCCCCCGACCGAAGCATTCAGTAAACGCATAGCTAGCGTTTACTACGACTTGACTGAACGATCAGTCATTGGGACCAGACCTCCCTTCTCCTTTCCGCTACTAACAACCTAACTTTGCTTGTACAATTTCTTCTGTTAACTGTTATTTATTCGTTGTTTTTTTCCTTTCATGGACCTCGGCAGACTGAAATGGGCTCTGCTCACACAGGAGTTTAGTGTGATTGCGACAGTTAAGGGATTGGAATCAAAAAATGGGTACTCGGCCTGCGTCACTTGAGTTTTCTTGTTGCTGGTCGGTTTTGCAACAAGGTCACAGATGGACAACATTTGGCAGCTTCCGGATCTTTTCAAATCAAACACTTCATCAGTCACCCATCGCGTCTTCGACGACTTTATGATAGTTTTTGGCAGCACAACATCAACCAGATGTCGACTCCGGCCTAATCGGTGAAACTCATGGACTATCACACTCAACCTCGAATGCGGCCTCGCGACTCAACTGCCTGTGCTGTCGTCGTATCACATAATATTATGGGACATGCGAGATGGTGATTTGAGGCTGCAGTGGCTGTTGCGCTGTTCGTCCTGACTGACATTCTTTTTATTGACTCAGAGACACCTGTAAATGTTTCACCCACCGCCAATCAAATCGCACATCGCTGTAAAACAACTTGACGCCCTACAACTCTGAAAACTATTGCAAGTCGCCATCTAACACGCGGGGTTAATAATATTTCTCGGCTTCCAGCCAATCGATTCGATATACGAAGTCACTACCATCAGAGTCATCTCATCAAAGCCTGCCCATCTACCCTACCAGGTTATATGACCCCATTCAGCTCTCATTACACATCCCCCCAAAGTTCTTGAAAGTTTTACAATACTGGATTCGTATACTGGTAAGGACTGCAAGTTGTAACCTTGCTGACTGAATGGTAGGGTGTTTCCCTGAGCAAGGCGAAGCGGGGACGAGAGAAACAGCTGCTGATTGCTGCGACAAATTAGAACAGTGGACCTTTTAAAGGTGATTCACTGCTCGAATCGAGAGAGTCACGAAAACCGATATTCGCATATTTTGTTTCGGCTTCTCTATGTATTTGCTTATGGCATCTGAGGCGGGTCATCAAAGGACGTGTGACCATGGATGGATGCATCGAGTGATGAGAGAGCTTGAGTCAACACCCTGTATTAATTGGAACCTTCGAAGCTGCTTGAATCAGCTACTGTACAAGAAACCAGCCCATGTAGACTTGATGTATTATTTTGTAACAAAGTACATATTGCTATTTCCGATTATTTTTGCATTGGAAACAACTTGGAGACGAGTATGTGACCAACAATTGCTTATTAAATCTGTGCCATTCAATGACGTGTTGGTTTCATATAAAACCTGGTCTGCCAATTCCACAATCAATATGTCGTCCCGCACCTCAATGAAGAACCAAAGGTAGGTGGAGACGCATGTCTTCTGATCATTGCTGGCCACTCGCCGGTCGATTTGGATTGGCACCGAGGAGCCATCCTACGCCAGATACAAGGGTACCAGTCGCAGCTTCTCGAAGTTGATCTCTCTTTCTTGTTCTGTTTTGTTCGTGAAGCTCAGACTCATAGGACTCAGGTTCTGGATTCGTCTTATCTGATGAGAAGGAATCCTGCAAGCTTGACAACACGGTGAGGTTCCTTGACGCAACTCGTGCTGTAGCTCTGGAGAGGTCGAAAAGAGACATTGGGGCTTCCTCAGCCTGGCGAGCGGTTGCACTGGCAGAGATGTTACGTGGTGGATAGGCCTTGCCTGGATCTGGTGTATCAAACGAGCCGGGAAGACCCGAAAGATCACCTGCAGTATCCCAGGCAGCTTCCCGGGCAGCCTCCTCCTTAATTGCGGCATCCAACTGCTCTTCACAGCGGCGGAAGGTTTTCAGCACTTCTTGCAGTTGAGAGGGAGGGGCAATACGCAAAGAAGTTGCCAAGCATTCAATGCGCTGCTCGAGATGGCGAATCTCAGGGTTTCCGCTTGCGGTGCCGAGATGTGTTGGTTTTTGAGACCGCTCTGTGCGAACATACTTCCCAGCGTCAAGTGCCGCTTTCCACGACCATTCGTCAAGAATACCCAATGCCTGCGTTTCGCATACTCTGTCGCCAACACTTAAACGGCTTACTACGTATGAGTATGCTGTTTCGAAATCGTCCTCACGCAAAGCGGCTTCGACGCACATGGCAACAATGCGCTTTTCGACCATTGAACTTGCCAATTCTTGATTATCCGGTGTTGATAACGGCTTACCTGACATCATACAGGTTGGCAAGCTTGCATTGACCATATTGTTTCCCAGTTCTGTAAACTCTTGTAAACGGGTGTATGCCTTGGCATTCTGGTCCAGAACCTTTTCGATGATTGAGACTGGATCAGAGTGTACTCGAAGTACGACAGGACTGAAAGGCTCGCCCTGTTTGAGAACAAGGCGGTAGTCACTTAGGGCATGAGTGGCTCTCAGCAAGGCTTCGATGCGTTTTCTGATAGGATGAGTTGCGTTTATCGTTTTAGGGAAAGCTTTGATACTGGTTAGGCAGTCAGCGGTTTGTCTTGATGATCGAAATGATATCCGACTTACATATCGTCACATTTTTTCAAACCCCCTCTGGTGCGATTTGGATTTGACGCATTGTCGAACGCCTCCAAAGCTGAACTCTGAACCGTCTTGATCACAGCAGATGCGGAAAGGGGCGTACCCGGCCCTTCTTGATCGTAGAGGGATCTTGCTAGAGCACAACCTAAGAGCTGTCAGCTGTCATAATCATATAAAGACATGCCGATGATACATACGAGACCTTGAGAGCATGGCTTTCAACAGCTCTGTTTCGATGAACTCGAGGGTCACATTGCCAAAGATCCCCTGTAGAGTCTCGCCCGCTCTGATGTCAGAATAGCTTCCCCAACCATATAGCCACAGAACTTCTTGTCGGGCTCGAATCCAAAGGTCATCGTCGTCAGAGACCCGGGTGGAGAGAGTCCGTATAAGTCGTCCAAGTTCGGACTTTTGCTCCTGCTGGTCTTGAATAAATGCTAGGTCTCCAGCGTGCCGGACTGTGCAAGGTAGGCCTGCGTGAGTGAGAAGGAAAGCACTTTGGATAAGAGTAGGAAGAAGATCCAGGGATTCCTCTTTGGGGGTTGTAAGAGGATTTGTGCTTTGCAATAAATCGCTACGCATGTATGCCGCTGCCTTAGGGCCGCCGAATGCATCTATATCGAATGGTGGCACAAGAGCAAGGCTTGCTACTGCCGCTTGAAGTGTTGTATCGGAATCTTCATCCAAGAGGGACCTAATCTTGTTGCATATTCTGAAGGCACCTTCCAGAGCGTCCACGTCGGCATCAGGGACAAGGTATGCCGAAGCCAAAATGGCCCTGGCATAGGACCGATCGAGGTACTGTTGTTGGTTTTCCTGAAGCCAGGAACCAGAATCATCTCCCAGATCTATATCTGACGGCCCATCCCATGATTCAATGGCTTTCAGAGCAATTTTCCAGGAACTTGACGCTTTGGAGGACGAGGTTGAGGCTTTGGAGATGAGCCATTCGAGGGCCTCCTCCCATCCGGGGCACGAAAGCTCAGACGCTGCGCCGGATTCACTCGATACATCTTCGTTGAAAACATCTCGTTTCCATCTTGAACTGTTATGTAGCCATGGCCCTACCAAACCACTCAAATCACGGCCAGCCAGGGCAAACTCATCTTCCACAACGCCAGTTTCAGCGAGTAGATATTTAACGGCCGCTCTGTCTGGCAGATTCTGAAACTCGAGCAGCGAAAGTTGCACAGACCGTTGTGGATAGTACTCATAGTTTCTCCTAACCAGAGGAAGCACTGTTGATGTCATCCATGTTTGAAGTTCTGGAGAGTGTTGAAGGAATGGAGAGAGCAAGTCGGGGACTTGTGGTAACATGCCCGCTTCCTCGTCCATTCTAAAGGCTCTCAAAAGTAAGAAGGAGATGAGTGGATCGGCCTCTTGGGTGAGAGGCGGCACATCTGCGGATTTGAGGGAGAGAAGATGAAGCTTCTTGACTTTCCTTGAGGCCTGCTCATCTGAGATATTGTGTACGGGGGAAGTGTCAAGTTGGTAGTCGGGATTTGTTTGAAATGGCGAGTCGTCGGTGACTATGGCTTGGATGAGAGGCACATAGACCGGTGGACTGAGGGTCTCAGGAAGATATGTAAGAATGACTCGGAGCGCCAGCTCTGGGCGTAGAACTGTGGCATGCTGACTTATGAGATGAGTCAAACTGTCGATGTTGGCGATGGTTGCGAAATGCACAGCTAAGAGCACCAGTTTCGCAGGGCCAAGCGGAGCATGAGCAGCCATGATGAAGACTGCTCGGGGTCCAGTGAAAAGGTCAACCAAAGTTTGGCCCTCGGTTTCCTAGAGAAATGGTTTTAGGAAATGCTCTTTGCTTTGTTTTTTTCTCTATAAGAAAAGAATACGCGCAGCTCGTCTCGAATCGAGGCAGTTGTCATATGTATGTTCACCACAACTAACAAAGTGACAGCAAGTATTAACAAGTAACGGAGTGAGTGCCACTGTGGACAGGGCAAGGGATGACAGCTTCAGCCACACCCAATTGCGCCACAAATTCGCATCCTACCTAGGTAGGTACAAGCAAGAGGTATTTCTTTGAAAGTCTCCACCTCAGCACCCAATCCACGTGCACTGATTTGCTACTCGGTCAAGGTACGGGTGAACTCAGAGCCGGGCCGGAAGCACTTCACGATTGCCTTAGCCAGTTCAACGTCGAACGAAACCGCGATTCAACGATAACACATTGCCCGACCCGCGCAAGGCCTCGATACATACTCAATTGGCTCAAGATGGCGTCGGGATATGGCATGAACGGCGGTAAGTCTGTCACGGCAGCGCTCACGCCAAAATACAGGCGCTCATAAGCTGACGACATCAACTTGGGCTTTAGGTGTCGGCCGCTGCTTTCCCTTCTGGCAGGAGGTTATGGGATGCTATGTAGTCAATACATCTGCCACTGATGACTCTGGCAAGAAGAAGTGCGGTCTGGTCCTTGAGGACTACTACGAGTGCCTTCATCACAAGAAGGAGGTAGGTTCAAACATCTTCGACCTTGTGGGATCAGGAACTGACAGCAATTGATAGCACGCTCGAGCTCTCGCTATGCAAGCTGCCTACGCCCGTAACGAATCCGCCACGGCACGTGATGATGCGCCCAGCGTCAAGCAAATAAGGAGTTTGGGACTCATTGACAAGGAGGAAGATACGAAGAAGGTGCTGGGACAAAGCTAGGTAGACAACGGATCCGGAAAGACTCGATAAATGAAACTCGAATAACATTGGTGTGCTCGCTGGCCTCCTTGTGTTGATTGATTGCATGTTAAAGAATACATTTTGGTTTAACTCAGGCTGCCTATCGTGATAGTGCCCAGACCGAATGGGGCTTTTGGTCATGTATCAAATGGTGAACCCATCTGCTTAGGTATAGCAGAATATATTTAACAAGAGATGTTGAATAAACTCGACAATCCTATCACCCTATAGGATGAAATTCTGTTTCAACGGCTTCTTGGTCAGTGTTGACCCTGCTGACTTGTGGAAACAGATTGGCTTGGCCGCGGGTTCAAAGATAACCGGAAATTCCACAATAAGTTATCTTGATAGGTTACCTAACTCTTAGGATACTGTAGTACGTGTATACATAGGGCCTATGGAGATGTTTAAAAGCTTAAGGCATATTGTTATGCTCAGCATGGATATATAATACACTACCTAGGTGCCTATAGAAAACAGGTAGGTGAACTCCAGTTCCATTTCTAATCCGGATGCTAAATCTCGACCATTGTTAGGTACCTATGCTTCTTAGTTTAGTTAGTGGACAGTTCTCATTGACGTGGTACACAGTATTTCGCGGGTCAGCTGTTATCAGCTGGCTACCAGTTCCCCCCATCGCAGTCTTCAGACGCCCAAGAAACCTGTCACCTACCCGGTTATGTACTCGTCCGAATCTTCTTCAACATTTCCCTTTGTCCTCCCTACCTGTCGATCAACGAACGGCGCCTGGGTTTTCAATCTTGGTATAATATGCCTTCTTTTAAAGGCATTGAAATTGCTATCGTCACTCAACCCGACTCTCAAAAGCTTCCCGAGTTTCCTCTCTCAGACACGTCCTCACAAAGCATCCAGACATCCACTAATGGTTTGTTTTGCCCCAGTCACACCAGCTTGACCCGGCTCTCCTCAGGGATACAGCAGATTCAGAAGGGCGGCCCGCGAATTTCTGTCTACATTCCCTCTGACCCAGGTCCGTTCTTACCAGAACCACGTTGCCCATAGGCTGAGCGCTGATACTGAGTTTAGGATCGCGGTTTGGAATTCAATATGTGCTTAATGAAATGTCACAGCCACCAAGCTACCTCTATTTCAAGATATTCATGAACGGCAGGAATATTGCAAACTGTGGCGTAAAGGCTCTCAGCCAGACTTCGGGCATAATTACACGTTCACTATGTGAGCCGAGTGATCGATGGAAGTATAAGGAAGATGGTAGGCTGCTCATCAGAGACGGCATAGAGGCGCGCTGTTTCTCCTTTCTGCCTGCTGCGAATCAATCAGTTGCAGAAGATGGTGGTTTCATCGAAGTCCGAGTATTCCGGGCCAAGGGGCGAAAACGAAAACTGCCTGTACTGGAAGGATATCGTGGCCAAGAATCTTATGGCATTGGGTTGGTATCATATTGTGTATTCTCAGCGGCATTGAACTAACTATTAGTAGGTCTCCCTCAGGTGGGCTTCTGGATTGGCCAGAGGAAGCCAACTTTTATGACTGGATTCTGGCAGATTCAAAAGAATCTCCTTTTATATCGTTTCGATTCCACTATCGCTCCTTGTCGAACCTCCGCCAACTGAATCTAGCACCAGAGCTCAATGACGTTTCGGTCCGCGTGCAAGAGGATATCCCTGAGCGCATAAGTGGTGTGTTCCACTTCAACACGTCTTATTATGATGAAATCATGGAAGGTTCACCAACCACATATCTCCATGGGAATCCAAGCAGTACAGTATCAGAAAAGGCGCCGTCGCCTCAGCTGGAGCCCTGCTTGCCAACACGCCCAAGGCGATTGAGCGAGACGGCTCCCGTGATTTTGCCGCCAAACCGCTCTGCTCGCCCTCTCCCAGAGATTCCAGTGAAGAAGTCTGTTAATAAAGAAGATGTCGAGCCACAAGTCCTGGCTCATGTATACTCAACTCTGTCTAATATCCGAGAGGAGATCGAAGACTCTGAAACCAGCATGACGACCACTTTTCCAGTACGATCGGACTCTCTTCGTGGTTCAAAGGCCAAAGTTTTTAAGCTAAGAGGGTGCGAGACGGCTCAACATGAGTCACTTCTTGAAGGGGAAAACGACTCTACCATCCTAGGATTCCTTGTGAATTACTCAGAGCAATCTGAACTGGTTCAAAATCGTGTAGTATCTGCAGTGAAGGAGGAAGCGGATAGTCGGAAACAGACCGAGACTGTTTCTGCTGGTGCAGAAGCTGATCTTTCATTTAGGACTGGATGGAGACTAAGTGATAATGAGTGGATGAAAGCGGGCATCTGAGTGCTCTGGTTCAACATGAAAGGAGGTCAAACTCGATCACAAGGAAGTTCGCAAACTACCCGATTGAATAAAGATGATGAGTTCTAATTATAAGACGCTATGCTTTGTTTTTTGATAAGAAACGAATATCACCAAGTATGATCATAGCGGATTGGTAAAAGGGGCGAGCAACTCTCAATCCTAATAATATATCAAGTGTCGCTCCATTGAGTACAAAAGACATGCCAATCTCTCACATGAAGACAAGAGGAAAGAAAAACTGTAAAGAAGAGAGGTGACGTAAAAGATCTAGAGGTAAGTAGTCTGATTTCTCGACAGTGAATCACTGTCACTGTCACTGTCACTGTCACTGTCACTGGCAGATGCTATATATGCTGTTTGCCAGTAACTAGCCGCAAAGCATTCACAACACTTCTCGCCTATTTCAACCACATGAAGCTATGACAAACAAAAGTAGTCAGATCTCAAATCAACATCATGGCTGATGCGGGCTGGCTACGATTTCTAGGAGCCAACAGAGCTCGTCAACATGGTCTAGTGTCTCGTCGCTCCGAGGCCGCACTCCAGGACCTGCTCCAAGATGTTTCTGGAAAGACAGAAACGCGAGTCCATCGCGAGAAGAACAATAGGACTCTACTCGCAAGCTTGCAGGGAACATCTCAAGCCGATCAAGGAGCTGATTCGGCATGCGGCTCGGAACACACTTTGGACGAAGTTGACAAGATGTTCATAAATGCAGGCCAGCAAGTTTGGCATAATCCCTCTCTTGACCAAGTAGCAGAAGCTTTGCGTGTTGCAGTAATGTCCAATCCAGCAAATGAACCACTTTCCCCAGAGCATCGCCCGCATATCTTGCTTTTGTGCGAGGCTTATAGCACCCGACACAGCAAGATCTCCAAACTCGAATCGCAGCTAGCAGAAGCAAAAGAAGCATTGAAGGAGGAGTTCAATCGGCACAGCTCTGTGGAAGAACTCTGGATGATCCAGGACGCACGGTACAAAGCTGAGGTCAAACGTCTCGAGATGTTTATTCATCAAATGTCTGACCAGGGTATGGAAGCTGTGGCACTGGCCAGAGCAGGTAGTCTCATAAGGGGTAGAGCTGGAGCAATCATAAAGGAACAAACAGCCATCGAAAGAGATGTGGTTGGCAAGAGAACATCCGTTGGGTGTGAGTGATTCCTCGATGAACTTCTCCTTGCATTCTAACAGTTGACATGAACAGCCTCTGAGACGGCACGCGAAGACGAGGACATAGAGACGAGAGTTAATTCGACGTTGCCAAGACGACATGATACAGTGTGTAAGTGTTTAGCTGTAACTAGCAAGGGCAAATCACAGACTCTTGCTAATATCTTGACGACAGTATCTCGAACACGAACTATGGATGCTGGCAACGAAATCAAATTGAGCAGGGGCTTTCGAAATCTAGACGACCTCAAGAAGAAAGCCAACGGCACTCGCCGGTCGGAGGCGCTTGCAGTCAACAGCGGAAAGACACGTCATAAGCATGGCCGAGAGGAACGGCGTTCTCGAAGCGCTTCTGTCCCCTCAGTTGGTTCAGATATATGTGGCACAGTAAAGATTCAGCCACGCGAAGGCAGTGTTGAAAGGCAGCGCAATTCTGCCGGAGAGTCAACAACAACAACAACGAAGGAGGTTGGTACTGTTGTTGACCAATCAAACTCTACATCTACAGTACGCATGCCTGAGCAGGATGCAACCATGGAACACGATTCTGAGGAGAAAAAAAGCCACCAAAATTACAGTCGCCATCGTCGCCAGTTCTCGTTTGTGCCTGGTGATGATAGAACAGCTGTACGGTTGGGCGGGGCTAGGGCGTCAAGAAACGCTCCGGATAACCAACGCCAGAGCAGCCAGGAACCGTCAGCTAGTAGACGGTCGGGTCGGTTATGTCAAGATAACCGGCGGGACACAGACGAGACTCCCGGAGCAGCAGACTTACCACTTCAGTAGACCAGCCAACAACCCCCGTGCCGCTCTCACATCGGACCTGGAGTTGGTTAATGCCCATAACAGGTTCTTTTGTGAGCAACATGTGGAGTCTTGGAAAGGGTGGCCACTGGGCAATTAAAGTTTTTCATTATATCAACGGCGAAAGCTTATAGAACTTGTTCAGCAGGTGTGATCCTATAACGCAGAAGATGTAGAGGCTGTTCTTGGCATCGAAATGAAAGCTGATTGATGGTGATGACCTTCTTCCAAGTAATCATGAATACAGTCTAAATATGCCAATACAAAAACAGACGTGGGATAGCGTTTGATTCGCAGTTCACTTGAACAATGCTTTGGATCGACTACCGTAGAGCACGATAAGCTTATGGATGGATAGGTACAGATATCTAGCCATTGTAAGAACTCAGTTTCCTCAATCCCCCCCCCCTCAAAAAAAAGGGATTAGTTGTCATCATCGTTCTAGCACCTTGTTACGACAACTGGTAAATCCATCTTTGCTGTAAAAAAACGGTTGTTCAAACGAGCCCAGATTTTTACGACCAGCAATCCACTTTTCACAAGGAAAGGGTTTCCTTTCAACTTAGAATCTTGTCTGTATTTATACATATTGCTTATATGTTTGACTTGAACAGTACTTCCCATGTGCCACATATGATACAATTTAGTTTCCATGCTTGTGTATGTTTCTGTAGCAATAAATGCATCATGCGCTCCTAACTCGCCCAACAACCGTCTGATACGCAAAGACAAAAGTTACCTCGAATCCTACCCATGGTGGGTGAGGTCAGAAGTACCTGGTGATTAAGACCCTGAAGTCTTTAAAACTGACGTTATATCTGGTGTAAAATATATGACTTGGCGGGGACCTGTTTTTACCATTAACTTCAGTCGTATTTGTCAGAGACGCCTGGTTAGTTGAAGGATAGCATGGCGTTGAGAAACGTCACGCGATGAGATGTCCCACAGGATAGACAGCGAATCGACCCTGATAACTGGGAGCTCCCTCGAGCAATAGGCTCGGAGTGGAAGATGGTTGGGGTGGCCGAGGGCGTGGCATCGACGAGGTTTAAAACTCGACGGAAGAAGGATAGCATATAATGACGGATGTGACACGGGTAAGGCGGGCTTGACGGGCACGGCGGGCGACACAGGCGGGATCTAGTCCTAGAGGACAAAGGCAACAGAGCAGGCAGCAGGCAGCAGTTTGTTTGGTTGTTGTGGGCAAAACCTGGAGAAGACTAGACAAGCCCGGACAAGCCTGTCAAGCCTGTCATGTCGAGCAAAGACGCCGGTGCCGAACCTTATATGAGGCTTAGGACTCAGTCAATAGGCAGATTAAAGTTGAGACCTTAGAACGGCTCAAAAGTGGCGCCTAGACAGGAATGCTGATCCATCGAGTGCTGAATCGAGCAATGTTGGGCTGCCTGCTACATCGATAGACAACGGAAGCAGAGGAATGTGACAGTCGCTAAATCAAGGAACCGCCAACGGGGGTAAGGCGGGAAAAATGTCTATCTCCCCGGCGATACTATGGCGCAGCAACTAGATCAGGGCATGCCGTTTCTTAAACGATCGTCTAGCAAAGTCTAGAGCTGTGCCTGAGCTGAAGCACGGAAAGAATAGGTAGTTAATACCTAATTCGGGCAATATTGTTTGGCGTGATGCACCGGCGTCGCTCAACAGATAAGCCGCACGCGATTGGTAGGTTGATTGATTGTTCACTTCGAATTCTCTGTTGCGATGGTTCTTAGAAGACTCTTAGAGAGGTCAGTCAACAGCATTTCATGTCCCTGGAGTTAACAGCGAGGAGATCTGGGGGGCTACTATATTGGCCGACGAAAGCATTTCCTGACGTTGCGTCAGAGGCGATGGATGGTGAGTGGTGATGTCTTCATCGCTCGATCGTCGGCGAACGTAATAGGCACTGGCGAAGATAGAGGTAGGATAAGGTTTCTCGTGGAAACCCATAACTACTAAGGTAGTGGGTCAATAATGTGCCATGATGTCCAGATCCTGTCAGCAAGCTGTAGGGGTGCCTGAGGAAAAGATGGCCTGCGTTCAAATATGTCGCTGACTAATTAGCGTGAGGACTAGACTATGTGTGGTGGTAAGTGGTTGGTTGGTGGCGGATCGAGCACCCTTCCCAAGCCTCCCCGATCCCCCGAACGGCGATAAGCGAGACTGCTGAAACCAGATCCCTGGGTCGGGCTCGCATTTGCAACCTGTTGGTGTAGGTTGAGTTGGTGTTGGCTCGTTTGTTTTGGTTTGGTCTGGTTTGGATGGGGGCCATTAACATCCGCGTTCGTTGAACATCCCTCCCGTCCAACCCTTCCCTTCCCTTCCCATCTTCACTACGGTACCTAACAAAGCCATGCCATCCATTCCTACACCCCTGTCTGTTCTGGGTTAGGAAACCTGAATAGAGGTACCAGTTCTTCAACTGTTAAGCAACTTGTGTAGGTTTGTTTGCTGTATTCGAACTAGTTTTCTCTGTTTGTTTGCTTGCCTGTCTTAAGAGCGGGAACGAGCAGATGGTATTGTTTGTTGCAGCTCCCGTCGAGATAGAACACCCGGTACAAAGGGCCGGTTTCGCATTAACGGCACAACATAACAACTACACCATACCAGCAAGATAAGAAGACAGGAAAGCCACAAATAACTGAACCGGAAGCCTGAAATGGACGAAAGCAGAAATCGCCACGCCTCGACACGATGTTTCTGCTGCAAGGCCCATCCACAAAGACCCATTTCCAAAAGCAGGCCAGGAATTTGTCATTTGTGCCAGCCGATATTTGCCTTGATGGTTGTACAATGGAAGCACAAGGTTTTGCATAACGACAGTGAATGCATACCCATACATATTGATAGACATTGTCTGTTAGGAACAATTATTGAAAAACTGAACTATGAAAGGATTACGTGGTACTTTACATTTCACTTTTTTTATTGACTTTGGTGTCGTCGGCGGCGTGGCCGATAGAACAAGAGTAAAGAAAAGAAAGAAAAGAGAGTACGGGAATAAGAGTGAGATCACTCGAGGGAATTTTGGGGCCAGAATCTAGCAACCAATGTCTCATGCATACTGTCGATTTGCGGCGTAATAATTGAGAGTTCCAACAACTCCGGCTCCACCACTGGTAGGCCTCGGGGAACATGAGATATTAGAAGCAGGAGATAATGTAAGGGTCACGGGACTAATATCTGCTGAACACCTAAAGCTATACAATATATATGAGATTAGGTAAGATTTATAATAATAACACTCTACAACTTTTATAGCGTCGAGAGATAGCCCGCGGACTATCGCAACATTGTCGTGACGCACCAAAGGATCATCACTCACAACAGTACAAATGAGATCGCTGCGACATACGTCGGAACAAAAGGTGGGCAAACACACGCCCAACCAATATTGTGTGTATGTAGGTACCTAACTAATGCAGTGGTTTCTTTTTCGTAGCACAATGGAGATAAGATGAGGTGCAATGAAACCTACCCACGATCCGGGTTGAGACCATCACAACGGCCCTCACAACACGGCTCCAGCTGGACCTCCAGCTTTAGCAAGGGGGGTGTCAAGGCGGAAAGATATTGTAGGCAGTACGGGACAGCATAGGTGCTCAGGCTTTGACTAGGCCAGGCTGCCAGGGGCCAGGGCGGGCGGCCATGATGATGATGCGCTAAAAAGGAACGAGATGGAGGGGGGTTGATTTAGCCAACGGTGAGCGGGAGCGGTAGTGGACCTCTTGGCTGGGTTACAACCCATGCTCCGAATCCCAGACATTGGCATGGATGGGCATCCCATCCGCCCATCGTCGAAAACCCGTCTGTGGGTGACTCGATGTTAACAAATAGCGGCATAGCCTAAGCCTCAAGCGGTTGTTCAAGTGTCCACAGACCGCAAATAGTTTCAACCGTCTCCCTAAAGGCTGAAGTAATCGAGAGTGAGAAGAGTCAGTCAGGTAGTGGCTCAACGACCGAGCCATGAGCCTCTGAGTCGTGCAAAACGGTGGACCAAGCTAATGGTGGTGAAGCTACTCCGTCCATCCTCAGCAGTTGATGTACAGCACAGACGAAGAACAGACAGTATCATCACACCAGAAGAGGAGACCTCGTCTCCTGTCCAGTCCCGTCCAGCTGCCGTTCTTACCCATCTGCCCATATGGAACCCAAGCCAAAACCAGCTGGAGAAATAATGGATCTGATCAGCAACGGTCTCCATTCCGACAATGCCAAAGCGCGTGCGTGCATGTCCATGACAGGCGCCAGAACGGTGGAAGCACCAGGGAAGCATCAGCTTGACAGGGACTGTAGGGTCCGAGAAACCAAGGAAGATCATTCTTAACAGGGAACAGGGCATGATGTGATACTCCATTGGCAGATCAAACGGCCCAATCAAACGAGCCAGGGACCAGCCCAAAGGCCGAAACGCAACGGGCGCCCGAAGAATTTCGGGAGATGGCCCAAGCTCCTAAATACAGAACGATGAACACAGAACACACGGGGGGGGGGGCTGCCAATCCTACCATCGTGACGTGACACTTGGTATCAGGAAGGCCCCTGGCGATCAGTAATCGTGAAAACCGTTGAGACTGACCTCCCCCGGTATAAACCCCAGCTACAGTCCACAATACCCAGTTGCCTGTCCTGTCCTGTGCCTGTCTCAGCCGTTATGGATACATAGCATAGTAAAGTACGGATACGGTAGGTAGGTAGCTCGATTTCGTGGATCGATCTCTGGGAACTTTCTGAATGAAGTGGAGGACAGGAGGGGGTGTGAGCTTGTGAGGCCCGGGTTAGGATGGATAGCCTCATTTGTTTGAAGATCGCAATCGACGAACTGAACTGAACTGAGCATAATAACGGTGACGGAGAATTTAAAAAGTCCATGTTGTCGAGGCATGCAATTTCCAGACTGACCAGGGTTAAGTCAGTAAACTGATCGACTCACGATATCAGAATTGGTGATGCCACGATCGAACAGTTAGTTAGACGGCAACGGACATTCTCTTGAATACTCAATTGCTTCATGACACCACAGGTGTACACACATATGACCAGAGACACAATGATCTGTCATTCCTGGTCCTGGATGCATAATGGCATGTCTATCTTTTCGGTCTTTGTCTTTGATTCCGTAGATCATCTTCTCAACCGATAAACTTCTGTTCGGTTGCAGATGCACCCGGATTTTGGGTTTGTGAGTTTTACCTTGGTGCATTTCGTAGTCGTCATCGATGGGCTGTAACGTCTAGGTTTCAAATGAGCCACCCCGAATGTCATCGGCTGCCCACCAAGAACCCTGCTCCAGCTCTCAGCTAAACGGGCAGCCCGCCTCATCGGTGACACTAACTACCCTGTACACCCTCCCCTCCCAGTTGTCATGGTCCCTTGGATCAGAAGTTTATTTGCTTTGCTGAGTTAACTCACTGATGTAGCCCTGTGCCTGTTAATGTGATAGTACAGTAACCAGCAGGCTGTCTATTCAGGACTATTGTTTGGTTTGATTGCTGTGGAATTGGTATTCCCCTCTATGGTTGGCTACTCGACCTAAGAACCAATAATTTGGTCAAGTGTTCTAATCTCACCTTATTTGCCCTGAGAATCATGAGCTAGTCCCCTATCCAATCAGTAGCACTTCGTATTCTCAGGCAAGGGTACACTACAGCGATATCCCTAGTTGTTACACGTCTCCATCTTGCCTAAATCAAGCCCCTCCCTTGTTGGCGACCGTTGAGGCTACGACAATAACGTTGGTAGATACCTCACTGTACAGTAGTACATGCAACAGGGTGGAATGGTCGACCGTATGATCTTGTTCCATCCACACGGAACCTGAGAGCGGGAGGATCAGAGCGAGTAGAAAATAGAAACATTGGTTCCACTGCCCGAGATGCGGCACAAAAAACGTAGGGTTGCATAAGTGCAACGTCGAGGTGCCTACTGTACCTGGTTGAAAGCGATGTGTTCGCTGTGTGAAGATTCACTCACTCACTTATGGATTGAGGGATGGTTAAGCTCAGAAACACCCCCCGAAGCTATTCGGACTGTCATTATCGCCCCGGGCCGGCACGTCATAATGGGGAAGAGAAGAAATTGTGAGCGATCCTCCATCGACCCCTAAATCCGCCATTATGATAAGACATGGATTATCGTATCGTCGGGACCAGTCCCCCAGTAGGTGATTGGCCCAAGAACCTCAAAATTGTGCAATTTTCCATGCAACCCTTGCTCGACCAGCGGGATCGGCACCAAGGTGGCGGTGACGGGTAAAGGTAGTAGCCTGGGTCAAGGCAAAATCCAAGATTGGCTCCCGTGCTGTGGGCACTCTGGATAGGACGAGTGCCGACATTAATGAGATCAACGGTGCACCACCAATTTTCAGCTGCCCCAGATGAAAGGAAATTATCCTAAGAGGACTCATTTACCATTTGATCTCCCTGTCAGTTCCCCAGTTGCTCCAAGTGTGGCACACGCATCTCACATAACATCAGTGGCTGCCTTGCCGATGCTAGATGATTCCGTCTCGCATCGCACCGATCAAAGTGAGATTGAGAACAGCCAACCTCGGCACCGGGTAACTAGAGGGCAGAATGTCCGTACATGCACGGATAGATAAAATATAGTGGACATGGCCGTGAATAATGATGCTGGCCCCTGTAAATAGGGGATCAATTCCCATTCTCAACAAGACAGACGACAAGGCTCGCAGTGTCCCAGCAGCGTGGACCCTTATTGCTGGTACATACTCGCTCAGTCTGAGATTGAGTCAGGTTGAAGGGGCTTGTGCGCGTTGCATGAGATAGAAAAGTAACCTTGTTTGACTCGACGCAAATGATGCCGGACTAACGCAGGTGACCAGATCAAATCTCGCAAATGACCGATGGGTCTGAAAGAGAAGAAAAAGAAAAATACACGAACACAGCAGGGTGTATCGCATAATACCAGATGATTGAATGACACGGTAGCAATGCTAGGTAGGAAGTAAGGCGCGAAAAAAAACCAAAACAACAGAAAGAAGAAAAAAAAGCAATGATGAGATGAAAGTAGCATCAATTGCGAATGAAATCAGAAGGGAGAGCGGAGACCACAGCGTGTCAGATACTGGTAGACGTACTCCGTAGAGACCGGGGCGGTTGACGGCTCCCCGATCTCTCCACCAATACCCATGGATGGCATGGTCTGGCCAACGCTACATACGGGATAGGATGCGATGAGATGCAATGCAATGCAATGCGGTCAGTCAGTCAGTCCACACACCATCTTCAAATTCGAACCCGCGCCCTTGGCTCTTGGGCGCCGAAAAAAGCGCTGTGTCGACGGAAGCAATCACAGTCACCGCACACGATGCTACCCTGTCTTCATCATCCTTCCAGGTTGGGCCATGCTGTATGCCGACTCTGGACTAGTACAGCGCCTAGTATCAGCTCTCAGTGCAGTGCAGTATGTATCAATGGGGGTCCTTTCAGTCGTGGTCAGATGCATCCTTCAAATCATCGATCAATCCTGATCGAACTAACGCTTTGAATCAAGTGCAGCGCAGTTTAATCAACCAACGCCAACGGGGCCTTGGTGACAGTGAACAGACCCGCTTATGTTAGGTTAGTAGATCCGGCATCTCAGGGCATTCCCCAAAATCCCAGGAGCTCAGTAATCAGAAATAAGAAACAAACCAAAGCGCCATCCCCGAAGGAATGGGTCCCTATTGGGCCTGAGCTACTCGGGCGCCAGCCAACTGGTTTGTCCCTAAAGTGTGTATACACAACACCTAGTTAGTACTGTAACGTTAGTGTTATTGGAGAGTCGTGCCAAAGATCGGACTAGACTCTTTGTACAGTCAGACAAGAGAGGCAGCCATAAGCAAGTTTGATGGTCTGGACGGTAGGCTAGATATTCTCGAGAAGTCTCTCACAATCTTACGGATAAAGAATGATGTACAATGTCTTCATGTGCTGCATTACATGACCTATCTGCGTTGCCTATTGGGCGCCAACTCTCTGCATCCAACCATCGTTGACAGCAGTGGACCAGGGGTGCGAAATCGAGATTTTGCATTTGGATCTTGGTAGCTCACGGCAATGCAGTCTCTGACCCTCTATCAGTATAGATCAACGTCGATCCCGTGTGCGGCAGGTGTATGTCTTGGATTTTCCGTGTTCTTGTCTCTGTTTGTCTAACCCTATGTCTCGCAGCTGTCCTTTTTACTAAATACAAGTGACGAGAAAAGATATCTCATTGTATGCACCATTTTCTGTTTTCTGCATGAGGCATGCATTGCGTACATTACAGGTACCTCTGCCCGAGTGTGCAAAGAACCAAGACTGAAGCACACAACTCGAGCTATCTTGACATACAGAAAAGCGAAAAGTCCGCCTCTGTGACTGGACTATGACTGCAGGCTTCAAGCCGGTTGTAACGCAAAACGGCCAGCCAGTGGATTTT
This sequence comes from Fusarium anguioides, assembly GCA_012977745.1. Lineage (NCBI taxonomy): Eukaryota > Fungi > Ascomycota > Sordariomycetes > Hypocreales > Nectriaceae > Fusarium > Fusarium anguioides. The sequence continues at coordinate 34,469 of JAALXK010000154.1, read as the reverse complement.
GTCCTGTCAAATCGGGCTTTTTGGCCACAGCTCAACTTAGTTGTTTGGGCGTCCTGACTATCACGCTCACATTCCACTACCTTTCACCCCCCACCTGGTTACTCGGACAATATTTAGCTAGAGCGGCCAAGACCATAATCGCTATTGATCTCTTTACACGCTATGAAGCCTTGTGCTTGTGGTTATCGAGAAGGACCCAAAGTCATTAATAACTTTGTGTAGTTATTATGATGCTACCACTTATATAGATATGCCTAGAAGCTTTACAGAGTCTACCTACTAACCTACAAAGAGATGCACTCGCACAATACTTGCCTCGAGCCGACAACAACTTCTTTCTCAGGTTGCAATAGCGTTTGGTGATGTTGGCCTTGGGCGAGCAAGTCTAATAATCATACTTTAGTCAAGTTGAGAAATCACATAGATTGACAGATTATATAGCGAGAAACTCTGCAAATAATGGCTGCAATAGATTTAATATTTTGATTCGAAGGCTCTATATTAGCTTGATCAATGGACGAGCGCCATATCCGGTCTTTTGCTGCCTCCGTTTCTTTCGTTAAAGGAATAAAATATCATTCGCTCCCCTAACTCCTCGACCCTTTCCTTGAACGCCTGGTATCTTTTGCCAACTAAAATATGCCCCGTAGACCACTTGTAATTTCCGTAACGATGGTGTCGCGTCCTATCCGAACCAGATTCCGTGCTAGTCCATGAGAGCTGACAGATTCATTCTTGAATCTTGTCCCCTCCTGGACTGTGACTGTTGTTGCACAGGCGAGTTGGGTGCGGTGGGTAGCTGCGCTGAAGGAGCATAGGGAGCCAGCCTGGGTTGACATTCAGGTCGGTCTGTGTAGGAAGGAGGAGCCAGTCTATCTAGGCTGGGCAGCCTGGGATCAACACTGCCAGAAATGTGGGCGCCACGCAGCGGGGGTAGCTCGACTGGCATAGAGAGGTGTAGAGCTTGGTGAGAAGGCGATGTGGTGTAGTTGGACCCAACCTCGGACTCAGCAGACTCTGAGGAACATGGCGATGGAAGGGGAGCTTCGACCCATTGTGCCATAGGGTGACGCATGAGAGGACCTGTCAAGGGTGACAGCTGTGTTCCAGGCATTGGGAGGTTCGGCGTTGAGATGGTGAGTCCGTGTCGGTTTACTGGATAGTAGTCATCGTGGCCCTGGACAGCTCGCCTTCGGTCTGACCTCCGACGACGATTCTGACTGCCGTTCCACCAGTTCTTTACAGCGTTGTCGCTTCGGCCGTTAAGACGGCGTGCGATCTCGGCCCAGCGCTTTCCAAGTTCCCCGACAAGTCGTTCAATCATGACACCTTCTTCAGGTGTGATAGGGTCGTGGTTGAGAGTTGGTTTCAAGTTTTGATGATAGCGCTCGCGGCATTGCTTTGGTGTTCTTGAATTCAGCTGTGAGGCAATGCGGACCCAGTTGAGGGCACCATGTTGGTGAACAAGATCCATCAAATGGTTGTCTTCCTGCTGAGACCAGGGACCTCTCCGGTGGTAGTTGTTATTCATGGTGACTGATGATTAGATGGCGAGTGTGTGTCGGTTGGTTGTTGATGGTGTTCAAGGGTGATGATACTGAGGAAGAAAGATGTCTCGTGTTGAAACCCAAAGTCAAGAGGAGAGAGAAGGGGTGTTGATGTTGATGCTGGGATTAGAGGTTTAGTTTGGTTTGATATTAGAAGAGATGAGGCTCAGGGGGAAGAGATGTTGATCTAGAAGGAGGGAGGTAAGGTGATAAAATATCCGTGAGAAAGGATGGTGGATGGATGGATGGATGGATGGGGCGGAAGGCATGAAGCCTATGTAATGAATGTATGGGGAAAGTTAAGTCGTGACACCAACCAGGAGGGGGTGTGATGGAGTGGCCGAGCTTTGTCACCCCGGTCGACAAACTTTCTTGATCTGCCACCAGGATGCCGCTGTCGAGTTCACCTAGGGCAGTGGCGCTCTTAGCCAGGGGGGGCGTAAATCTGGTTTATCTCAAATTATATATGGGGTGTGTATCCAGTGGGAAAGGTTGTTTGCAGGGTGTAAAGTATCCGAGGGAGTTCGAGCAGGGGGGAGGGAGTACGTATGTAAAGTCTGTACTTACGGGATTGGCTAGCGCTTCGACCCGCTGCCGTCAAAGCGACGCTCACTGACTGACTGACTTGACTTTACTTGACAGGACTGATTTTTAGTTGCACGGGCGTGTAGGTTGCTTCTTATTCTAGACTACCTGACTTATGTACTCAACTGGTTTGGACTGACTGGGTCGTTGGTTGGCTGAACGTTGGCCGGATGCGATGAATTCCGTCGCAGTTGCTGAAAATATGCTTGTCTGTAGTTGGATCCGTCCATCGTCTGCCGTTTGGCCTGTCTCGACTATCGATCATCGTTCATCTCATCGGCCAAACAAGCTACTGTCAAAGTTGACGATGCAATCGTTCCTTGAGCCATCCCGGTGAAGAAAAAACTAAGTACATATCTCACCATAAGTTAACAAACAAACCTCATAGACAAAGTTGCTCCGCCAGCGAATGGCAAAACCATAAATACAACAAGTTTTTGCCTCTGAAGGATCGATCTACCAGAAAAGAAAAAGAAAGAAGAAGAAAAAAGCTGCCAACCCTAAAAGTTAGACGCTGATGACGGTCCATTTCTCCTGTCATTCATCACACTTCACTCACCTTGCAGGCCCTGGAACCATCCCGTCGGGGCTACTACATCCTGCACGTCCTGCACAGCACAGTCCCCGTTGACCTGGCGTTCAGGGGGCAGGACAGACTTCTGGTCTGGAAGCGGTTGCAAGTCCACTACTTTAGGTAGTGATTGCAAATCGAGGTCTGCCCATATGTACCTAGGTACTTGGTTATGCGGGCCCATTACAAGATCGTGGAATGGATGTCATGAGGTCGAGAGCCATTCTGATGAATACACTCTTGTTGGCCACGTAACCGTAGACGAAAAGCCTTTTAATTCATGTGGACAGGTCTATAGATATTGCAGCCGCGGCTGTACCGACTGCTTACTGCCAGTACTGATGCTAGACAGCTATACTCGAGTCGGTGCGATAGGTTGCTTGACTTTGGTATTCTTTAGGGAGATGCTACGGTTTACCAGTCATTGGCGCAGGCGTTTCGAGAAGCTCAACAGTCGAGGTTTGGTTACTCTGCCGTTCACACACAACTGTCTATGTATTTAACTTCATGATCGTTGCTGGGTATACGGTGTATCCTCCTCATCATACTGGTGCCGAATACTGCAGCCGATGGCACAACGCTGTTGGTTGTGTGTGTGAGTTGTGACGGGTACAGCAGGTCAACTCGGCACCGCTTTCGTTCATCGTCAAAGTGACAGGTTGGATTGGATGTTGCCCTTCATTACTATCGGCCCAACTCACTCGGACCTTACCGTCCAACCAGCCACCAGAGTGTACAGTAAGTAGGTGGTGGTGCCTTTGTTGACTCCAGCCTCAAACTGTCGCATTTGGAAAGTCATTCGTCTGATAAGGTTTGATATGGCTTCGCAGTCAACGCCGCTGGCTTTTGTGACGTTCTCATCCATTTGCCCGAGTTCTTGCACAAGATTCATACGAGTTCCCTTTGCTTGGTGTTGGATGTGGCAGGTAAACAAATGACAGGTCAAGACAGTACTATGGAACTGTATCTTATTTATTGCTGACGAGGTTTTCGGCGATTAAGGGAAGTCTGAGGTAAAAGAGCCAGAGGCATTGAATATTTCAATGTTACCTTGCAGCGGCTCTCAGTGGATGAATTTGCTGTTTTAAACAATACGGGTTCTGTGCATCTCTCGGTTCGCCCGCACAAATACTTACCTGCATACATAGAGATTGTTAGCTGTCGGGAGGATAGAGAGAATTTGCACATCTTCTGGCCTAGATAATCCATCAATTACTGGCAATAGATACTGAGTCGTTTCAACGCCAATGGATGGATGATCCAGGGTTCCAGACTTCACCGTCACCATCGCTACCAGCGTGCGCGCTGTGGGCCTGTTCGTCTTGTGCATTGACGGTTAGCGGAGACTGACCTAAGGTTGCTAGGACCAGGGTCAGAGGTAGGGCGATCATCGTCAACGGGTGGCTACTGCTAATGCCAATGCTAATGCTAATGCTACCCGACTGCTACGAGCCACCTGCTTGGGATCTTCGGATTAACAGACGGATGGATGCGTAGTCAGCAAGGGTGCCGGCTGATCTTAGGTCTGCTCGCGCGGGCTTCTAACTAGAAGCCTCGGGCCTTTTGACAAAGGTCTTGACAGTGCACATCCCTCCGAACCTGTTCGGCCCAGCAGGGAGGGAGACGGGCGGACGGGAGCTTCGCTTGCTTGCTTCAAATCACCATGGCACATCCATCGTCTCGTCTCCTCTCGTCACCAACACACACACATCACCCTCCCCCCAGTATCGGATAGTATCGCTGACCAACCAGACGTCAAATGTCTGCAAGTTGAGAGAAATGCTCTGACTGCAAGGTTTTGGCGTGATTTCTGAGGAACCATTTCAATCAGCTCTTTGACAGCCAAGGATAACTAACTTAGGGGCGAGTAAGAGATTTGCATCCCTGATCTTGGGTTGTTGATCCCAGACAACGGTGACTGACTGAGCGACTGACTGACTTCCTAGGGCCTGACTCGTCTATCCGCCTACCGTTGCACTGCGATGGCAAAATAAGATTGCTGTATCCTAACGCAGATGATCTATGGGCACTTTGCTGGACATCCAAATATCTAGAACCCTCCCTGGCCCATCATAGCCGTCTTCTCCTCCCTGCAGCCCGTTTGTCCACGTTTAATCAGATGCGGAGAATGCTAACCCGCCCAGGATCGAGTGAGCAGGGGTTGAACAACCAACTTTGGGTCATAGCAACACAGCCAACGCTTCATCATTGGGAACAAAACGAAACGAAACAAAAACGGGTTCGTTTAGAGTGCAAGATTGACCCAAGACGTCTGCCGAGATCAGATCAGCCCACGTTGTGTGAGGATCACTGCGCACAGCGCATGCACGCACGGGCATAATAACCAAGGGAACCGTCGAGTCGTGTCATAATCAACAGAAAGCCGCCAGACTGTCCCTAGTGACGAATATGACTCGCTCCTCCTTGTCGGAAACTGGAGAAAGGAGAGAAGCCTGAGTGTCCTGGGACTCCGAAACTGATCTCCATCTTAAAACAGGGCCCATGCGACATTGTTCAAAACATCGTTCAGCAATTGATAAGCTTGAAACCCTCAATGATCAGCGCAACTCGTATTGCAATAGCTGTATGAAGCCATAGCACTCAGAAAACTGCCCTATCCTAAATATGTAAAACATTGATTCAACAATGTCAAGTATAATTAAATCACAACTATATCGAGTCTTTTGTTTGTTTAATCTCTCCCCCTAACTCACCTACTCCTTATGTATTCCCTGAGCCGCTCACCTCATGCCCGAATCAGGGAGACTCCGGTGGGCAGATGACGATATTTTCAATAGCCCATATCCGCCCGGACAATGATGGAGCCCCTAATTCAACTCCAGTCGACACCGGCCACTAAAAACGAAAAACGTTGTGGCGTCAGGCCTCCCTTTGAAGTCCAAACCCTTCTTGGACCACGCCAAGCGAAACGGACAACGGCTTTTCAGCTCGGCTCAGCTAGATTCTCAGTTGACGTCTAGGCTCATCCAATGACACAACCCTTTCCCCTGCCATCTTGCGCAATTCCTTGCTGCTTACCCTGAATTCAGCTTGGATCTGGTCACATCATTTTCCTATTATGGATGATGTGCTCCAGAACAAGCTGCATCCGGAACAATGCCAACGTCGTCTTTATGCTCTTGTTGTGGATGCCGACTCTCAATTGCCAACCATACAGGCTGGCCACCCTACACCCATCACCCAACAGTCCGTAAGCATTCATTCATTCATGCTACCTACCTAGGGTACCTACAGTACTGCACACTGGATGGCTGATTGCCCACCTGCAGGCCTATGTGAGTGAACGTGCAATCGTACATGACTATTTCCTGTCAGATCTTACCAGAATTCCTAGGAATCGTCGGAAGGCGTACCAAGTAAGATTCTTGGGCATTCTACAAATACAGTGGATTAGTATAAGTGCCCATTTGGCAAGTTTGGGGAATAAGAAGGGTAATGCACCGATGAACCGGCATTTCCAAAGAAACAAATGCCTGGAACTCGACCGTCCAATTGTTGTCTGTGAACGAGAGAGAGCACTACCATCTGCACCGTCAACATATTAAGAACGAAAGTATACGCCCAACACCATACCCAGCCAGCCCTGGATGACATGCCTGGCTTACCCATACGCCTCGTCTACACATTCAAAACCCTTGACCTTCGCCTGGTCGCAGTCTGCAGATATCTCTTTCCGTCCCGTCCTGTATTGTGCCGTCATCACAGTATAACTGCCTTGCTATCTGTCCATTCATAAGTAAATGTCTCCACCTTCGCCAGCGACCCATCGCTGCCACGCTTGCTCATAGGCTGTTTCAACGTCATTAACCCATCTTCTTGTATCGAATAGTCCGCAATGCCACTTGCTCTCCCATAGCAACTTGCGTATTTCGGCCAAGCGACCCTCACCCTGGCCATAACCGCTCGCCGATATGGTATAGCTGAGGCCGGCAGCAAGTTGAACCGCGCGCTGCTCATACTCGTCTTCGCTCCCGGCAATTAGCTCTGCTGCAGCCTCTCGGCCTTCTTCTGATTTCGGCAGAGCACCCTTCAAGATCGATGCCGCCATTCGAGAGCACATCTTGTATGGATACCGGGGAAGCGTGAGTAAAGGCGTACTGGACCATAGAACGTCTGCTGCTGTCGTATGGGCATTGCATTCGGGGGTGTCGAGAAACAGATCACACACTCGAGCCCTCGAAATATGTTGACTTTTTGGTGCTACATCGGTAAAAATAAGCCGACTGGCCACTTCCTCACCAGCCCAGGCCTTCGCTGTCCGTCGTAGGTTGGCTTCTCCCAGCTCCGGAAATCGAAGTAGCCAGATCACTGCCTTCGGAACTTGCGCCAGGATGCGTAGCCATGTTCTAAAAGTTGTAGGCTCGATCTAATCCAATCAGTCAGTAATAACTCAGGAATATGTTGGGTAATTGGTGAATTTACCTTGTACAACTGGTTGAAATTTCCCATGATGATGGTATCGTCAGCCAAAGCAGGGAAAAGTTCCTTGCGCATCTTCCAGCGACGTTTCTGCTCTTGTTCCCAAGTGATCAGACGTTCACTTGCGTCGCAAGACTGAGCATGATCACAGCAGAAGAATGTATCTCGGCAATATATGATATTCTCCGAGTACATCCAGTCTTCTTCTTCGCCTTCAGTATCATCCTTGAACACGTCGGTAACTTCGAAATTCCCACGCCACGGCCGTAGTGTCTCAGGTGGAATGGCTGTGCTGTCTGCCAAGATGTAGTCGCACCACTCGGCGCCTAGAGTACCGGCAAAACCCATGAAAGACATCTGGACTGGAGCAGGCCGCGCGGCAAAGATCTCGTTACGCGCTCCTCTCGTATAGCCGTTGAGATTGACAAGGATATGTATTTCGTCCTTGATGATTTGATCGACTAGTTTGTCTGCGGACCAGCTGCTGACATCACGGAAAACAGGAGCTTCGCGTTCGATTTGCTGCCGGTGTACAGATCGATCACTAGCCGTTGTAGCGTAGCAGATGGCGCGCGCGCGTCTGGGGTTGTGAAATCCGAATACAGATTGCATTCTGAAAATATTGCAAAACGTGATCAGCAACCTGAGAACATGTAGTTAAGAGACGGAAAAGCTTACAGATGAGCTAAAGGGTGATTGTTAAAATCTGACGACACATAGCCTATGTTGAGATGAGGCTTGGGAGGAGGAGGTGGAGGATAGACCGTGGACGGCAGCCACGGCAATCGTAATGTCGAACATGATATTCGTATACCATTGCGCTGTGAAATAACCCGTATGTCCTTTGCTGATAGTGGACATGTGAAGGTGTGGAAGGGTAGGACGGTGGGCGCTGAGGGGACCGTAAGTCCATTGGGCAAACGGAGTCGAGTGTACCGACCATGTACTTGGTTGCCAGATACATGCCGATCGCGATACCATTTCCTTTGCGTTGCACGAGTTGCACGCTCTATCAAACGGATTACGCGTGAACCTTCCCATGGCTTATTACTCCAGCCCCTTAGAGCCTCTTCGAGGTCAAGTGATGCAGCCAGGTCAAGATCCTTTATTTGTCGTGCAAATGCTGCAATGCTCTTCTCATCGAGTATCCTACGACCCCAATGTGAGGCATCGCTCAACTGGCGGTTGATGATGCGAACGACACGGTTGACGAGGCCACTCTCCTGACCAAAAGACCTGGCATCAATGAGTAGCCCTTTTTCGTCAACGTGCCATCGATCATATTTCCCGGATTGCAGGATGACACCACCCCGACCTCTCCAATCACAAACAGAGTTTAGAGCTGTGGATAGACCACACACGGCTTCGGCAAACTCGGGGTTGGAGCTCACAGCGCGTTTATAGTATGTTATGGCGTCGTTGATGCGTCCCCTGTCCTTGACAGCATTTGCAAGATTCGTCAAGGCAATGTCGAAAGTCCCATCGCATGAGACAGCCTGTTCGTACATTTGAATCGCAAGATCCAGCTGGCCGATATCCTTGAGTAAGCTACCCAGGTTGGTGTGCAAATGGACGTGTTTGGGATCCAGGCGAAGCCCATAGTGATAATACGCCAGAGCCAGAGCAAGACCGCTACCTGGCACAATTCCAGGTATGCTTGACTGAGTAGTCATGTTAAAATTTGGGGTTGGGGGATTCGATGCTGTTTGTTGTACACCAGCGAGGAGAATGCCGACATTGTTAGCCGTTGAAGGGCTTTCCTGGAGGGACAGTGATAGATAGTAGAGAGCCAGAATATCTTCGACCCCAGAAGGTCTTCGAAGAATACTTGGAGTACCTTGTCCGCTTGACAAAGAGTCTTGGAAAATCTTAGCCAGCGATAGAAGCGAATTACTCGTGGTCTGTACAGCAGCTCGCTTGGTTGAACCTTCAGCCACGTATTGCAACCCGGGTAAAGCGCCGGTACCGCCAAAAACCAGCTGTGCAGTATGACGTGCCCGCTCAGGAGGCAGTAATAAAGGTCGTGTGCCGTGTCCAGCCTTTCTGTTCGATGCTGAAGTCTCTGATGGTGATAAGGCAGTCTGTATTCGACGAACGAGATCCTGTATACCAGTCATTTGACGACCTACGCTAATTAAGACGGCTTCTTCAAAAGCCTCTGATGCTTTGTTCACATCTTTGAGGCTGTATAGCATGGTTCCTTTTGCATGTATAAGAGCTAGAATACGCCCATTCTCCTTTCCGAGAATGCCATAACCGCTTGATGCAAACCCGGGGGGCTCGGCTAGTTGATCGTGCAGCCCATGTTGCTGATGCTGCGCCTGTTTAATGTCAGTAAATCTGGAGATCGCGAACTGTGCAATCTGCTCAGGGTTATAGTGAATAGCTAGTTGAATATCACCAGCCTGTCTTTATGGGATACACACCGGAGATACTCTTAAAGAGCGTTGAACATGGTCGATGATCTCGACGGCCTCTTTGCTGCGTTTTTTGTACAGAAGCCCAACAAGATGCTCGACAGCTTCCAGGTAGCTGGGTTGAACATCGACTGCTCTGACCCAATGTTTCTCGGCCTCGTCTTGGCGACCGAGGCAATAAAGAGTGGCGGCTTTATTTGTAATTGCCTCGACGTGACTGCGAAAGAGTCAGACTAATGAACGGCCACTTGACAGTTCACCTAGGAGAAGAGTTTTACCTCGAGTCAAGGGCGGTAATTCTCGAGAACCATTCCAGTGCCTCTTGATATTGATCTAGACCATAGTGCAGACAGCCCCCTAACATTATCCCATCAATCCAGCTCCAGCTGCTCTGTTCGCAGAGGCTGCTGAGCATATCCAACGTGGATTTGGCTGCTGCGAAAAGTGTCGAATTGCCGGTAGTCGAGTAATTATTGAAGTGTCCTGGGAAGTGAGGCGCCGCATGTCTCCTGGAGTGGTAATCCTGGTAAGAATCATTTTCAACAGAGATTTTGAACGCTGCACCCTCATGTCCCAGTGAAGCCTCGGATATCCTCAGTGGTGGTTTTGGTGGTTTAGGGTACACGAGAAGCCTCGGCGACGCGTTGTGGCCTGTCCCTCCTTTGGTCGTGTGCGGTTTCCGGATGGTTTGTGCATATGCCAGTAAGTCAACGTAGACCTTGTGAGCTTGCAACAGTACTTTTTCTCTAAACCCTTGCTGACTGCTTGCATGGGGCAGTCGAGAATATGATCGTGTAGGTATGCCTGAGTCGAATCCACGATGCTGCTGAGATTCTAGTTCGATGTTTGGGGCAAACGAAGGCTGAAATGTGAGTTCAGAAGCAGCATGCGGCTGGAAGGCGTGAAGATCATGCTGCTGAACGTGCCTTGCTGGAACAAGACCAGGTCGGACATGATAATTCCATGGCGTATGCATATGCATGGCAGGCTGATTAAAAGGCAACGATTCGTTCATGACTATAGGGGGTGGGCAAAATGCCCTGACATTGTATTCATGAGCTCTTATTAGTGGTTGATAAGGATTAGGAACCCCCCCCAGCGCTCCAGGTTGGACTGGGGGAATGTATTGTCCTTCCGGTTGATGAAGACCATAATTGTTAGCGGTCAAGACGCCATGATGCGATGTCGTATCACCTCCGTAAGCCCAACAAGAAGATCCATGATGAGCTTGAAGATCGTCGCCGAGTCCTGGATTGCCGACTGAAGATGAACGATGGTGGTTGATGCCCGTGGTGAAATGAGGTGGGTGTATTAACGGACCCGTCGGAGGAAATGCTGTGGCAGTCGCTGATCGAGGCAGAATAAGATGCTTCGAGGGCGGTGGACCATGCGAAAACAGCGACGGTGACCCGTCATATCCAGCGTCGATAGTACCGTTTGGTGTCTTTCGTCGGAGATGGTGTTCTTGGCGTGGGGGATAAATAGTTGAGCCAAACGAGGAGAGAGAGTGCCGCTGAGGTCGCGAGGTTCGAATCGCAAATGACTGTTGATATGGTGTTGCGACATTGCGAGTGTGGTGATCGTTGAAAGCGGAGGCGTCGTTGCTTGGGAACGTGGAGAGAGTATCGAGATTCGACTGCGGCGGCGTCACCGCGTGAGGGGACATTTGAAGGAGAGGTAACATGACAACGGGGTATATTGGCGAAGAAACAAAACTGACTGAAAACACAGGACGAAAGACACAGATAAAAATCGGTCGTTCATGGCCTGTCGGTCAAAGGGCATGACTGGCGGCTGCGCTTGGTATTAGAGTACGGGAGGTGATTGCTGACCAGCATCTGAGCGAGTTAAAAGGGCGAGGGTAGCGCCAGCGACACTGGCAACTTCGAGATGTCGCAAGAAACCTTGCTCTGTTTTGAGCCTGGCAGGTCAACCTTGATTCCAGAAGGAGAGCGCCAGCCGTTCCCAGACGACGCTGTAAAGTGATATCTAATGAGTTTATCGCAGGCGAGCCGGGAATCAAGTCGCACAGTCAAGGATGATCGCGTTCATCGTCTCACATATGGTTTTCGGTTCGTAGTGAGAGGGCGTCAGGAGCCGATGATGGTCCTGGATTCCAGAGTTTGATTAAGCTTATAGCAAAGCTGTTGAGGTGAAATCTTGAACCAAGTACCTGACAAAAGAGTTGTATATAGAGGTATCAGGTATCGGCACGTTTGTTGCTCGACAGATAGCGCCAGGTTGAATGGAGTCAAGTCTGTGGTTAGTGGAGAGCCTTTGATCTTTGCTGGGCCAGGGCGCTCCACATTGGGGCGGGACGGAGTCACGCTTGTCACAAAGGCACCTCAGAGCTACCTAGGTTTGAGGAGGGGCACCACACCTCAGAACAGGCTTCTGCCATAAGCGCAGACCACCTCACCTAGAGGTGGTGCTTGCACCACCCACTTCCCCAACCAACGGCAACTTGGGCAGCAAATAACTACGGATACCTGTACCCCAGATCAAACGTTACGTTTAAATCCGCGACAATTAGGTACCTCATTTGTTTATTTGACCGTGATACGCGATTGATTGATCAAATTGAATCTCGAAAGTGAGTATGTATGTGTATGTATGTCAATATTGAAGAGATCTTCATGCTAATTAATTAATTACATAGCTCAAGGTGCATTTGCAGGGACCCTGCTCCATCAGGATGATGCAGCATGCCCTAGCCATTGGATGTCAGCTCAAGGCCTTCGAAATGGGGCCATCGCCAAATCCCACGTTCTTATACCCCATGTCTACAGAGTACCTATGCACAGACACGGGTGCTATGATCTGCCTAAGGTAGGTGTTTCTATCCTCGGGTACGGAGTTTCAGCGTGCGACAGGTACTTAGCGCTAGAGCACTCTATTCCTGGATCGCCAGTATATTTTATGATGATGATAATTGAACATTTACCATAGCTACTGTATGCATTTAATGAGGTATTGAATCCTTCTTGTCTACTAGGCGAGTATGCTGCTGTCTCTGACATGGAGAGAGACGCGGCTGCGACAAGATACTTGGGTGGTTCAGAATGTAATTACCTTGGTGCCTAGGTATGCATGAATCTGTGACAATATGCCCTTGTTTGCCAGGACAGGCAGGCATAGGTACTAAGCTATGTGATTTCTAACAACCAACTTGCTTGCCAGTTGGGTTGTAAAAAAATCGGGAATAATGTAAGGCTGTCATTAAGATTAGGACAACTTTGCCTAGGTCTTATGGCCTAATGAATGCTTAATTATTTCTGTCAATACGCTCTTGGTGTACGATTAGGTAGTTCCTGGCCCGCCTGCTTGGCTGAAGTGAACATGCGCCAGGAAGCAGAGCTTGTAGCCTCACAATTAAATGGAGAAATGTAAAGGATATGGAAGAGATTGACGCAAATCGGATTACAATTCAATTATGATTGAGCCAGAACTCTTGGGGCCGAACTTGAAAATTATGTTGCCATGATGATGGACCACTACATCCACAAGAGCTTGATCGCTAGTATGTCGCGGTGAGTATTGGGCTATAGTTCTTCTTCCTTGCACAAAAATAGAAATAAACCACGGGGCGTGATGGTAGATTTCAGAGTGAGTCAAGGGTTATTCACAACATCACATTAGATATACAGTCAGGGGAAATAGCTGATCATGGAGCTGCCATCGGACAATGTGTCTATTTTTGTCTTTTAACTCGAGAGATACTGGTTCTTGTGGAAGAGATTAAATTTACTCCTCGGGGACTGCAACTTGTTAGTATTGTGACTTTGAATCATTGATCGGAAAGACTTACTGTCAATATCTCCGTCGTTGATGGCGTCGATGATGGCCTGGGGAGGCTTGCCATCGACCTGGCAGCCAACACTGTAGGCGGTACCGAGAATCTCCTTGACGCTACCAGAGAGGTCCTTGGAGAAAGACTTGTATCGCATGGTGCGGGCAATCTCAATGATCTCGTCGAGGCTGACAGACTTGTTGTGCTTGATGTTCTTCTCCTTCTTGCGGTCACGGGGAGGCTCCTTGAGGGCCTTGATGATCAGAGAAGAAGCGGTGGGCACAACGGACACAGCGGCCTGACGGTTCTGGATGGTGAGCTTGACAGTCACGCGCAAGCCTTTCTACAAGATTATTAGCACACACACTTCAAAAACCACACTGGAATCCAAGAGCCATACCCAGTCGCCAGTGGCCTTGGCAATGTCTTCTCCGACCTTCTTGGGGGAGAGACCCAGAGGACCGATCTTAGGAGCGAGAGCAGAGGAGGCACCGACCTCACCACCAGTGGCGCGGAGGTGGCTGCAACATATCAGTTTCGAAACATCGGTTTAAAGCTGTGATGGTATCAACCTACATCACCTTAACCTCATTGGGATCGAACTTGGGAGCTGTTCATCGTATAAGCAAGTATACTGGCATCGAGTACAGAGGTGAGACAAACGCATTGTAGTGTCGTGAAAATCGGCAGAGGCTCGTGGTTTGCGTGCCGGATGGAAAGAACTGGCAGGTTGCTCGTAAAGTAAAAAGTTGAAGTCTCGAAGAATCAAAACTAGAAAAAGGTGTGCGCCCCACCAAACTTGAATCTGCCCTAACGATAAGATAAGAGAAGCGAGATCTTTATGCTTAGTCAGCTTGCTCACAGGCGGGTCAACCCCTCCCTTCGCATTCATGAGCGGGATGCATATCAAGGTGGGTCAGTCTGGAAACGTGATGTAGCTATGTCAGGTAGATTCGAGATCCAGTCTAGGTAGGTATCTAGGAGCCAATTTCACCAAGATGAAGTAATATTAGTGACCGTTTAATGGACATTGCGGATTGATTTTCGACTCCATAATCATTATCTACGCTGTATTGCACGAAGCCCAGCCTTCCAATGGTGTCTTTGATAAGGAAGGCCTGGCAATATAGGTAGCTATTTGTTGGTCACCTTAGTTGGTACCACTCACGGCAAGCCTGGAAAAAGGGTTAGTCAAAATCGAAATGCACATCAAAGTGAGGTTCTTGGCAACATACTTCATTAAATGGTCCATGAAAGTCTGCAGAGAGACATCATCTGTGAAAATAGTCTGGGCGGTTGTAGCCCCTACACCACCATAGGGACCAGTGGTGTGTGTGGTAGATGGGTTGAGCTTGGATAGTAGGAATCGAGCTTGAGAGCCACCAGCATCGCAGACAATGAATCGGGGTAGAGGGAATCGATCGGTGATGAGATCCTGGACTTTGTTAGCTATTGATTAGCAAGATACGAGAAGCGGGACTTACGCGAGCGTCTTCCTTTGGTTGTTCCAGCAAGCTGGCAAAGTTCTCATAACCTTCTTGGTCTTGGTAGCCAGCCTTTCGCCATTCAGCGATTGTTTCACCATGAAAGATGAGGATGTGGAAGAAAGTGTCAAGAAGAAGGATGTGGGTTGGCTGGATTGAAGCTGAATCCAGTAGAACCGGCTGACCACCATCCTGGTCAAATGTGTAGGAATCCAAAGTTGGCTGTATCATAACGAGTGAGTTGCTGACATCCTCATGGTTGAGTACATGGCGATAAAATGCGGTCTCATCAGGAGAATTGTTGAACACTTGTAGGAACTGGCTTCGTCGAAGATGGAACATAAACTGTGGGTATAAAGTGAAGTTCTTCTCCAGTCGGAAGGATGAAGGATCATCTTTTCGGTAGTCAGCAAACCTGGAGCAAAGACGAATCAACATTCTGTCCACCCAGCGTAGGACATCGGGGCCGTCGTCGACTTCGGCCTTGAACACGGCAATTCGCGACATCAGGACAGCGGCAGCTTCTTGATCAAAAGACTGCGCAATAGCTGGGTCTCCAGCAGGGCTGCTGAGGTTGCGGGCAACGGTTGTGACGCGGAGATGGAATTGGCCGGACGAATGTTGATAGTACGTCAAGAACTGCATCATGCCCTTCTGTGGTGCTTGTTGGTGTGTGGCGGCTGGACCTTGGCCTGCGATCTCAAAGTAAACACCATAACTCGATTTGGGATCGATACCACACATCTTCCAAGAGCAGGTGTTGCCAATTCCGCATTCGGTCTCACCCACAGAAATCGACTTCTTGTTTAGAGAGACTGCGTGTCCAATGAGACCAGTGACCTTCAATTCCTTTGTTGTCAGAACTTCCAGCACCGCATTGAAACCCATGAGAAGGTTATCATCGCCGTCCTTTTCGAAGATTCGAACAAATGACTGCTTGAACATGGAAGAAGTGAAACTATCAGTCAAGATCATATGACCACCTGTTGAGTTGCATAGGCCCTTCATTTCAAGAAGACCGACTTGATCCAGACAACCAGCAAATATGTCGATAATATGGCCATTGTGTGCTGTTCGTTTGGCTAGGTTATCATAAAACTGCACCCAAAGCATCAGCAGAAGCTCAGAAAGATGGACCCGTAGAATAGCCTACCTTCAAAGCCTTTTTGTAGTACTTGACGTTATCACGATCAATGTCGTGGTGGGATCGAATGGGCTCCCTCAACTCAGGCCCCACGACCATGCCAGGTCCTTCCGTAGCGGGGCCGCCAGCAAAAAGCATGATGCGGCCGCCAGCATTCTGGAAGGATGATTCCAAAAGGCCAACAGCGACACTGAGAGCGACACCAGTGCATCGGAGGTTACGTCTGTCGTTCGCGACTGGCCAGGGATCCTTTTGAAGGGATTCAAGGGCTTTGGTCAGCTGGAACTCGGCCTGTTGAACAGGTAGAAGGAAGCGAGATGCGGGACCAGCGGGGAATGGGCGGCCGGGTTGAGGCTGCATGCCAGGTCGTAGCCCAGAAGATGATAGACCGAGCATCTCCTGAACTTGCTTGGCAGCATATTCCTTGCTCCCTCGGAATACATAGGATTTGGCGCATTCCTCGTAGCCAATTTCATGAACGTGGGCCTATGGCGATATTAGTGGCAGCATCACCGTGGTGAGAGCAAGTTGCATACCATCGTGCCATAAGTGATGAGGCCAACCAGAGCGTTCTCGGGGAGCAGGCTCAGACTCATCACGAGTGATTCTTTCAAAGAAGCAAGGCTGTCAGCCTCTTGGCACATGTCCACGACATACAAGAAGATAGGGGGCGCAGGCGCCGGCCGAGATAGGCGATATTCTATCGTGGTATTCGCAGGGTGAAGCTCGGGAGGGATAGCGTTTGCGGTAATGTCCTTGTAGTGAGGTGGAAGCTGGTTTCTCGAAAGACAGAAAGGGCAGATCCAAACTCTGGCGCGGACATCGACCTGGCTTTGGTTCCAAGTCAGCATTAGGTTAAATTGATCCGCCATTTGGGAATCTATAATACCAGAAGGGGTTCAAAACAGAGCGGCAGGGCTGCTTGCAGGTAACGGGCTCGAAGTGCAATAGAGGAGTATCGGGCTTCTCCTTCAGCGGGGTATAGAGAGCACCAATGGGAACGACGAGTCTTGAAGCTTCCTGAATACTGTGAGCTTAGAGAAGTGCATGATGAAGCTGCAAACACACCATGCGAGAGCTGGGGAACACATTCCAACTCAGACGGACACCATCGCGATCCTCAACCTCGCTCCATTGCTCCTTGAGCGTTTCGTAATCCATCGTGGGCGATGGATTAAATAGCAGACGACGGGCAGGGTATAATACGAATGCAATGTTATAGAGAGCGTCTTGGAATTATCAAGTATGGGGTTGTGTTGTTGTTGTGTTGGAAAGATGCAAATGCCAGCTGTTGAGATAGCAAGAGCTATGAAGCTATGTGTTCACAAGGAAACCGACCTGGAAGGGTGAATTTGATTGGTTGATACTGCCAGGCTGGAAAGTGGCGCCTGCCCGGAGCCTCATTGAATATCTCTACCTACCCCTCGAGGGGACGTAAAACATCAGATGTGGGAGTTAATAATGGTTATAAGGCTAATATCTGTTAAGAAATAACTAGAGTTATATATAAATTTAGTTAAGATTTGGATAGTTCTTATAATAATATTTTTGCTCTATAAGCCTAAGATTCTACCTAAGAGATAGACCTGTATCTGATATTTTGTATCTCCCCTAGCTACCTCTCTAAGGTATCTATCGATCTTGCCAGTGGTATCGAGGTGGCGCAGCGAATTCTATGAGTCGATAAAGGATACGAAATGTAAAAAGTCACATATCATGATTTTCTTTTAAAGGATACTTGCCTTACTAGGTATGTGATATTATTCGTATCTTGTTCAATATTTTTGCTTCATAATCTGAACCTTTCCCCAAGCTCACCTGCATCTTATAAATAATTACCTCTAACATTCAACTCTTACCCTCCAACTTCAACTCTTACACATGGAGAAATCAGCAGCTATTGAGCCCGGGATCTCATCGCCCAACGTAGAACATACTGGTGAGAGTGCACAGCATCATGCAACTCCGCCGCCTTACTCGGGACCATCTGTCCCTTCCAGTGCTACGCTGGCTCCGACTATAGGAGCTGAAACAACTCATAAAGGCCCTACACGTTTTCCTGGG
The DNA here is from genome assembly GCA_012977745.1 of Fusarium anguioides. Taxonomy (NCBI): domain Eukaryota; kingdom Fungi; phylum Ascomycota; class Sordariomycetes; order Hypocreales; family Nectriaceae; genus Fusarium; species Fusarium anguioides. The sequence continues at coordinate 16,427 of JAALXK010000154.1, read as the reverse complement.
CTACCACGACTTGACTACCGACTTTACTCGCCGCCTCTCTTCAAACTTTCCAACGACTCCAAGACCCTTTCATCGCGTGCAGAATACTTGTCATCCAAGCCTACTGCGTTGATTGCACTCATTCGTGCGCAAGCCTCAGTTCCTCCCAAGCCCCAGATTCATGTCCGTGGCAGCCGTGGGCGCAAAGTCGACTTTGATATCAAACTCAACCTCATGAGCCTGTTAGTTCCAGATGATGACAACCAGCGCCTAGATTATATTCGATGTGTAGGGGAAGGGGAGCTGGCTTTTAGGGGCGGTATGAGGCCTGATGTCCTGCCTGAAGTTGGCGATGGCGGATTGGGTGAATGGTGCCGCCGTTTTGTTGAAGACACCGCCGTTATCAAACTCTTCACGTTGGAACGAGTGGTTACAAACCTCGATACAGCATGGATTGAAGGACAGTTCCGGAGCCTTGCTGCAGCACTCAACTATCGCGGCGTAGTTGATGTCAACTTCGTGGTTACTCACAGCCGAGTCGTGGTGCAGAACCCAGACAAAGTCAATCAGTTTTTCACTAGCGTGACCAGTTTATTCTCTGGCAAACACAAGTATGAAGTGGTCAAAGCTGTTTGGCCCTTTGCTACAGCCAAGAATGGAGAGCCCGACAGAAAGTGCATCGTCCAAAGTGAAGAAACTTGGTGGAGGGAGTGGAAAGACCCGATCAAGTATGCTATCTCACAAAAGCGTCACGGCTGGGTCACAGTTGAAGACAGACTCGAGGCTGTCATGGAGGGCAAAGGTAATGAGCTGGGAACCATTGACTGGGGACCCGAGAATATGGCTTAATTGGTTGCCAGACTACTGTCTGGAAGGATATGTTTGCTACGAGAGCTTTGGATCTTTGCCATTTGGCCTAGATCAAACATTATACCGGTCGCTCAACATTAATTGGTTATTTCTATACCGTGGGAGGTAAGAATACTTTTGAGACTTTGAATAGTTACAACATGCCTATTACAAAGGCATCCCCTATCACATAAAGAATCGACTACTCCGTTTCAGTACGGCTCCACGCAACGATCGATCGTTTCATCTAAGAAGAGTGCTAACATTGCAGGCTGACTCCTCGCCATACTTCACCCATACTATTACTCTATATTTCACAAAAGTAGACTATCTGGGAACATAGGTTGTCAGCCAAATACGCCTTGCTTTCAATTTCCATGTCCCTTTAACAGCTCGTTTAGGGTGAGTCACACCGTAGGCTTGCTTCGCCTCAGTTAGGTAATTCATGATACTGAAGAAGCGTCATATGTGTTTCAGTCATTGTTTATGAGTCAAAATACAATTACAATATCTCCGCCTTCTAAATCGAAGAGGAGCATAAAGGACTGAGGTAAACCTAACTTTTACCAATTTCATTGTACAACAACCCAGCCTGCCAACACACAGATACTAGGTAGCTGACGATTTCCCCGCCATCATAATTCACCAGGGGTTGCTTGTCTGATAAAACCTACCCGTGCATATTTTCACAGCCGCTTGCCTTCTTTGGGTCATAGCGCCTTTGACCACCCCCATCGTCATTCAGGTTATCCTTAATCTGGAGAGTCTTATTCAAGCAATGGAGAGCACCAAGCAAACTTCGCCCTATGAGTTTGGGTCTCATGAGACTGCTCTCTGCGTTATTCCTCCTCGAGGGCTTTGGACATCAGTAGATCGCCTAAGAAGCCTTTATGACAAGGCCTACTCCGCCTGGCCTCCTCATGTTAATCTTATATACCCTTTTGTAAGGCCTGAGGTCTTGGAAAATGCAGCCCAGGCACTTGAAGGACTCTTGATAGAGGACCGACCTCAACTTTCCCTCAACGTTGCTGACTGTTTCAAACATAAGAACTACAACACCATATTCTTGGGTTCAAGCTCAGATTCTGGAGCCACCAAACTTTCAGAGCTCAGAAGTTCTATCTGCAATGCCCTTGGCTCAAAGGATGCTCAGACGGGAAGCTTCATTCCTCATATGACCATTGGCCAGAGTGAAGATGCCGAAGCTGCACCTCATCACTTTCTTCTCGAAAAGGCTCGTCTCTTAGCACCGATAGAATGGGAAGTGGAAGAAGTGGCTATCCTCATTCGCGATGATGCCATTGCGCCTGGTGGGAGCGGACCACGGCCTATGAGACTTTGGGGTGTTCTGGAACTCTCATTGGGCACATTTACTCGGAGAGTACCACCTGAAAGTTTCAATGATTACCTTGAAGAGATGTCAACTCCTGCTTTCAAACCATGTTATCATTCGATAAACCCCTCAGGGGATTGGAAAATGGCTATACCGTCAACTCATTTCCCAGCCTCCAATGAGGCTGTCTTAGACCAACTAGTTGTTGCCTCTTATAACGTTCTGGCAGAGTTTGAGTGGCCTCCCCGATCCTGTCGTCATCCAGCCTTGGTAGAAAACCTGATCTCAGCTCGCGCAGCCGCTGATATCGTTGTTCTTCAAGAGGTTACAGACCACTTTCTCCCCGACCTGCTTGCCAGCAAAGAGATACGCAGTCGTTATCCCTTTGTTACCCATGGGCCCCCTGATCAGCCTGGCATTGGGCCTCTTCCTAGTCTTCTCAATACTGTCGTCTTGAGTAGATTCGCGTTTGAATGGCATTATCTCCCATTCCATAGGAAGCATAAAGGATGCACCGTAGTCCGATTCCCAGGTGCCGGCATTCGGGATACTGAAGATGGACAATTCAAACCTTGGATACTCATGGCGTGCCATCTTAGTCAAGGACTCACTGATGGTGTTATTGCTACCAAGAAGAAAGAGGTCCAGAGGATGTTGGATTATCTATCTACTGACTTGCAGCATCATCCATGTATTATAGCAGGCGATTTCAATTTGGTGACCTCATCTTACACCATTGACGCAGCCAAAAAGAAGCAAGATGTTTCTGCCCAAACAATTCGTCACCTGCGAGACATAGACCGGGCTGTATTGGACTCTGGCTTTCTGGACACTTGGCTATCAACCCGACTCGAGTCAGGGGAATCTTCTGATATTGTCAATGATAAGAGGAACGTTTTAGACTCTTTTCAAGGGGAGCAAGGAGCTACTTTCGATCCGCTGACCAATACTCTGGCGTCAGATCTAGTTGGGAGTGGACTGAATAACCGGCCACAGAGGTACGACAAGATATTGGTCAGGGAACACGGTCACTACCGCCCGCATGGCTTCAATATGTTTGGCCAAACACCGCTTGAATCACCTGAGCCGAGGTGCCCGACGTATGCCAGCGATCACTGGGGAATAAGATGTCTCTTAGTAAAGTCAGCACCTTCTGATATTTCTCAATCTTCTGTGCCAGAAGTGGCAATCACATTGCAAAGGGCAGCGCCGGGTTTAACCAATGGCGAGGATTTGGAGCACTTCTTAAAAAACTACGGATGTCTCCCGACAGAGCAGGAGAGGGCAGCGCGGGTTGAAGCGATCACAACTCTTGAGATGGCTCTGAAAGACGCTGCTTCTTCGGTCTCGGAGAGCGATTCACGATCTGGGCCTGCCTTCGTCATGGTACCAGTAGGCTCATATGGCCTCGGCGTCTGGACAACTTCATCAGATCTTGACTGTCTTTGCATCGGGCCATTCAGCTCAAAGACATTCTTCTCTTTAGCTGTCCAAAGATTGAAACGAGCGGCGAGTTCAGGAATCAGAATCTTACGACGAGTCAAGGCCAATTCCGGTTACATGCTGGAACTTGAAGTCCATGGCATCAAGGTCGACCTCCAGTACTGCGCAGCGGCATCAATAGCTGAAAGGTATTTCGTCACATGCTATCACCTGAACTGAGAATGCTAACCAATGACTCCAGGTGGCCCGAAGTTATGAAGCGCCCTGTCAATGACCCGGCGTTTGCTCTGTCGTTTCAGGCACTTGCCAAGCTTAAGCCTGTCCGCGATCTGTTTTACCTTCGCCGTTCACTTCCGGACATGGTTCAATATCGAATGGCGCATTTATTCATCAAGTCTTGGGCCCAGGCACGAGGTATCTATTCAGCGAAGTTTGGGTTCCTTGGCGGTATCCAAATCGCAACTCTTCTTGTACCTATATGCAAAGCCTTGGCTTGTGAAAGTGACGCTGTGTCTCCGGCTGACATTGTCGTCACCTTCTTTAATCACTATTCGAGATTCGACTGGAAATCCTCCATGGTGTTCGATCCATTCTTTCACAAAGATTTGAGATACAACCGAACATTTCGAGAGCCTCTCTGCTTGATCGGCTGGCATGCTCCGGCACTCAACACTGCCCCTATTGCGTCCACCCCAACCGTAATGACTATTGCTTCTGAGTTTGCACGCGCCAGCAAATTACTCTCAAGCGATGACTGCACCTGGGGGAGGCTACTCGGGATGGAGCCGGGGAACACTCTGGAACCTGTGAAAACCCCCGGAGCCACAGAGTTCCTTGATGGGTTCAAGACCTACATCAAGATTGACGTGCATTATTGGGGCCCATCGCAGGAAAAGAGTGGCCGGTTCATTGGCTGGCTTGAATCTCGTTGTGTTATGTTGCTAGTTGGTAAGAGCGTCTCTTTACTTTTGAGCGCGGCCATGATACTGACATTGCCCAGATGTAAACAGAAAGCTTAAGAATCTACACGCACGCATCTGGCCATCCCGATTTTTGGATGCGTCTTCTGGAACAGATGACTCCGGCACAGAATACCATGGCTACTACCTCATCGGCCTTACATGGGATAGCGACTCGAATAAGGACGATGCTAAGGAGGCGGGCCTGGCCATGCAAACAGTATTACAGGAATTTGAAGTGAGGATTCGCCGTGATGAGAAATACTACGATGCTCAATTCTGCTATATGAGTGCAACCATCGTTCGAGCTAATGATCTCGGCGAATTAGAAGTTGATGGGAGTCTATGGGGAGAGTTCGCTGGAGAGACAGATGACGAGGACTCCGATGAAGACCTTGAAGAAGAGGAGGAATTTGATGATGCCGAAGAAGAATTAAGAGGAAATAAGAGTATGGGATCAGCCCCTGGATCCCGAGCTGCTGTGGTGGGCAAGACACCAGGACTGGGTAAATTTCGCACAGCTGCCGATGTCCTCAACCGCCTTCGTTGGGACGCCAACTTTGACCCAAGCGACTACATCGTTGGTTATGAGGACCGTTTTCTCGGGGCTCGTGAGAGAGCAGTAGAACAATGGAAGAGCGAGCAGACCGACGAGGAGTTTATTCCACAGCACCGCATACTCTATTTCAAGCGCAAGAGTGACGGTATCATCATGTGGGAGCGACGAACACGCACTGACGAGATCTTTGGCAGCGGGATCAAATCTCATGGCTGAGATCTGTGGCTGAGACATGCATACTTGTCAGAAGTCATCAAGGATTATCAAATCAAAGGGGCGATCGCCCCAGGAACATGGATCTGGTCTGATATGCACATGTACTAGCGCGTGTGGAATATATTCGGTGTGATGTGAAATAGATAAATGGATGAGATGTATGTGCAAAATAGACAATCAATCTACTTGATGTGTCGACCGGTGAGGAAGAGTTTTCTCGTGTTTTTTATCTAGCGTTGCCACGTTGAAATATTCGATCGAGGCCCAAGACCGACTTTTGTTGAAAGAAGCAACATTTACAATGAGTAAGATTTATCCCGCTATAGGAGAACAGCCTTATCTTTCACTCCAATAGCCTCTAGAATAGACTGCATGCCAGTCTCCTTGAGGCAAAGCAGTCCAGCTAAATGAGGCCCAATACGGGAAAATACAATGCATTACATAACAAGAGTGGAAATCACATTCCGCATCCTCAAAAGCATTGCCGGATGACAGCTGCCATCTGATGGGGCCAGGGTTCAGCTTGACTGTCAAAGGCGCCAAACAGCATGCACGATGACGATGCCCTCTATGGCTGGCCGTTGAAAGCTGCTCTCATTCTCCCAGAGACATTGGCATGTGGTAGAATAGTATGTAGAAATCTGCGCATGATGACGCGCTACGTGGGGTGTGGGACTGTTTCATGTTTCAATCCATCCGTAGATAGAAGGCAGTAAACCCCTGCCCGAAGTCCGGGCCCTACCACATCCCAAGTTCACCTCAAATTGACATCCCATCAGCCTCACTCTCGGGTCCACGGACAGATGAGACCATCGTGGCATTGCTGGCTCAACCCCCTGAAAATGGACCGTCAAGTATAAAGCTTTCAGAACCGTTGATCGGCCTTCCTTCATGTGCTCGAGGATATCAGCATTTCCGTCTTAATCTTGATATCATCTTCCTCAAGCCCACACAGGTCGAGCAACTCCCACGAAACCCCGGAAAAACACGCTTTCTCACTACTTTCACTATGGCCGTTACCGAAGCGCAGCTGCTTACTAACAGCTGCTGCACTGCCTGCTGCAAAACCAATGATCTTGGGACTCATGACTACTGTGGCACATGCCCCAGGTGTCCCTCCTGATCTTTGTGCAGCCCATCGATTTTCTTTATGTAAACCCAGCAAACAAACGGAGACCGGAACATGTTCGGTTTTCGCTCGCTCATCAATTATTCTCGCTCCTCTGGTTGGCATGGTACTGCCCAAACACCGGGAGACTACTGGGTCTTGAAGATGGGTTTATGGGAGCAGTAAAAAGGGCGAGAAAGGGATATAGCTGATGAATAAATCGTCCGTGGTTCATATGTTGTTCCTTTGTGGCAAAATCGAGAATGTGGTTGGGCCAAGCGACCTGCAATGTTAAGAAGATAGCAGATGGCCAGGACAAACATCCATGATGTAGAGATGCGGGCTATGCACCGGCTGGCAATATATACCGTCGCGCATTCAGGGTGACGCACCACCTTAATGGCAAACAGGTTCGGGTCCATAAAGGTTGCTTGATTGTGCTCTCTTCAAGAAGCCAAACTAGAAAAGACAGCGGCGATGGACGTCTTGTCATATTTGACGTACTTGCCTTTGCCTTTGTCAATTTCATGATATCGGTCCCAGAACCGTTCGTAGAGAGGCTGCAACTTTTGGCGAATGTCTTCTCCAAACATTCGCCGTACTTCACGCTCCATGCTGTATGACTTGTGCCGAGAAACCATATCATCGAAAGCGCTGTTGAACTGCGTAAACTTCTCTTTGATCTTGTCCTTGTCCTTGCTTCCCAGCCCCTTGACAATAGATGTAGAGTCAACGGGCCCAGAGGTCGGGCGATGTGAACGATTGGTGTGCACAGTATCGAACAGGTGTACGGATAGGTCCTTGCAGACATCCGTGTAGGCAGCCGTTGCCTTTTTGCGCCATTGCTCGAGAATGTCAAGTTTATTCTCCAGCAGTCCGCTGAGTTCCGAACTCTGAACCATTCGTCCAATTATGACTACGCTGTTGGCCATGAATACTCCAGCGACAGCCCTGCTCTTCATGAGAACCCGTGACTTCTGGTCCAAGCCAGACAGAAGCACTTCGATGGTATCGAGACAGTAATGAGAGAATATTTCTTTACCATCCGCCCCTATATCAAATGATGCCAGGCTTGGAATCGCGTCAGTTGAGCGTCCGTTAGTCGCTGCGTTGGCCTTCCATCCACCATCTCCAATCGATATCATTATACTCGAAATCGGGCGAAGGAAATGCACCATTGTCTCGAGGCGCTGCATCGTCTCTGATACAAGGGAAATTGGGGCACCATCCGATGGCAACATCTGTAGCAGACTGATCTTTCGTCTCGTTTCATCTAGGAGATCGGCAAGTGATTGTTTGGCGTTTTCTCGAACAGGCTTCAGAGCTGCAGCAAGAGCTCCCTTCAATTCACCAGTCCGTGTCTCAAGCTTGCCAGAAAGAGCAGAGATGATTTCGGTGATCTCATACGCTAAATAGCAATCCGTGTTTAGGTGATTCTTGATGTGGGCATTAAGTTCACGCAGAGTTCGGGCAAGCTCAGCCAGCGCTGCCTGGCAAGTGGACTGAAAGACGACACCCCAATCTTCACGCGTGAAAACGCTGCACACGTTGTCATATTCCGAGAGAAACAAACCCTCCATGGCCTGAGAATAGGTGCCAATGCCATTGGTGCCGGCCCGATAAACAGCATCTGGGCTCTTCTTTTTGGCCGTGTTGACGCTCGCGGCAGCAAGATTGGCCAGTGATGTTGCAAGATAGGGACCGCGTACCTCGGCGTATATATGGGCGAGCTCGGAGGACCCGCTGTGACGACTTTCAATGACATATGAGTAGACCAGACCAAGTCGAGCTATCTTGTCTTGAGGGAGGGTCGGAAAAGGTTTGTCCTTGGTAATAAAGTGTAACGGTTCAACAGCTCGGGGGGTCTCTGCGCGAAGCAGTGTCTCGAAATGATTTTCAAGCTGGCTGTTGCCTGACTTGATGAGTCGCGACAAGTCAGCCATCGTCTGTTGATTTGCGCGCAAGTTGGATGCTTGCATCTCGTTCAAGGCTTTGCCCAGACGCTTGATGGAAGCCAAGTAGTTAGAGAGGCCAGCCTTCTCGGGACCGACCCGAATGATCTGTTCTTCATCGTTCTTGCTATCTGCAGGCTGGCGCAATCGGTCAATAGCGGCCAAAACTGAATCAACGTCTGCACACGGTTAGTTATTGGTATTGGCTGAGCATGATGCTGCTTACTGTTTCCCAGTATCTGCAGCCGTCTGGTCTCTCCATTCAAAGGCCCAGCTACATCTTGAACACTCTTCCCAGATGTCTCGAGTCGATTAAGGCATGATTGGATCTTCTTTGTCAACTGAGTTGTCTTTTCGAGTCGCGAGTTGAGGACGTCGACTTCGGCTCTTGCTTCTTCATCTAGAGCGGTATGCGCGTTGCCAGAGAGTCCAACCGACATTGTTCAACATGGGTATAGGCGAATGTCATCCGTTAGTGGGTTGTCTTATGCGTGGTAGTATAGAATAGCAGTATTGAACGATCATTAAGTTCGAGGTTAGGAGTGGTCCGCGTGGAGGAGCATGGGGATCCCAGTGTGATGCGTACTCCGTACAGAGGATAGGTCATTACGGTAATAGGACTAGCTTCTTTGGGGGAGTAAAGATGGCACCTCTTATTAGCCACACCAGCCACCTTATGCATCAGAAACCACTTTACGCGAAGGAGACGCGCTGTTTCAGGGAGAGCGCGGTGACAATTTCGAGCAGTCCCCTAGCAACGCCCCGCCTAATTACTTTCACCCCTCGATTCGACTCTCACATTCGCTTCGGCTTCATCAAGTCGCTTGTTGGCAACGGCATTGCAAAGAAAAAGCCAACATGGATTCGTTTATGCTTCAGGATGAAGGCGTGCGGGATCGCATTCGCCAAGCCGAGGAGTTTCTTGATCCCAGTATGTCCACCGCCCATTTCTATAAGCAAGCGTTATAATCGCTTTGCTACAAATCTAACCCGCTAACCCCTTGTCTTTAGATGATCCCCAAGTTCGAAGCTATCGATCGGATATTATTCTCATGCTACAGAAGAACCAGCGTCGGTTGACTGTCAATCTCGATCATGTACGCAATCATAACGCAGACCTTGCACAGGGCCTGCTGCAGCAGCCCTTCGATTTCACCCTAGCTTTTGATCAAGCCCTGAAAAACATCGTTCAAACCATCCCGCAGGCGCGGCCTGACCAGACCGCAAAGGACACTATCTATTATTGTGCATGGGCTGGAAGCTTTGGCTTAAACGCTTGCAACCCACGCACATTATCATCCCATCTCCTCAACTACATGGTCTCTATCGAGGGTATTGTGACGCGGTGTTCTCTCATCCGACCTAAAGTTGTGAAGAGCGTGCATTACAATGAAAAGAAAAATCTCTTCCATTTCCGCGAGTACCAAGATCAGACTATGACCAACGGAGTCACCACTTCGAGCGTTTACCCTCGGGAGGACGACGACGGCAATCCTCTTATCACAGAGTATGGCTTTTGCACTTACCGAGACCACCAAACCATCTCCATCCAGGAAATGCCGGAGAGGGCACCCGCGGGACAGCTTCCTCGTGGTGTCGACGCGATTCTTGACGACGACCTTGTCGACAGTGTGAAGCCTGGCGACCGTGTGCAGCTTGTCGGTATTTATCGAACCCTGGGTAATCGAAACACCAATCATAACAGTGCTCTGTTCAAGACGATGATCTTGACCAACAATGTTGTTTTATTGTCTTCAAAGTCTGGTGGAGGCGTAGCAACTGCAACTATCACGGATACCGACATTCGTAACATTAACAAGGTGGCCAAGAAGAAAAACCTGCTCGAGTTACTCTCGCAATCTCTTGCCCCAAGTATCTACGGCCACGATTACGTAAAGAAGGCTATATTACTTATGCTTCTGGGTGGTATAGAGAAGAACCTCGAGAACGGAACACATTTGCGTGGAGATATCAACATCTTGATGGTTGGTGATCCATCTACCGCCAAATCTCAACTCCTCCGCTTCGTGCTCAATACCGCGCCACTTGCAATTGCGACAACAGGACGTGGCTCATCAGGCGTTGGTCTCACTGCGGCCGTTACTTCTGATAAGGAGACTGGTGAGCGCCGGCTCGAAGCTGGTGCAATGGTCATGGCCGATCGTGGTGTCGTGTGTATCGACGAATTTGACAAGATGTCAGACGTGGATAGAGTTGCGATTCACGAGGTTATGGAACAGCAGACTGTCACAATTGCAAAAGCAGGTATCCACACATCATTGAACGCTCGCTGCAGTGTCGTTGCTGCTGCCAATCCGATTTTTGGTCAATATGACCCTCACAAGGACCCTCATAAGAACATTGCGCTCCCTGACTCTCTGCTCTCACGTTTCGATTTACTCTTTGTCGTCACAGATGATATCGAGGACACACGCGACCGTCACGTATCTGAGCACGTCCTTCGTATGCATCGATATCGCCAGCCTGGGACCGAGGAAGGAGCTCCTGTCCGTGAACAGGGTGCACAGTCTCTAGGCGTCTCAGCTTCAAATCAGACTGAGTCCCAGGGCCCAACCGAAGTCTACCAGAAGTATGATGCAATGCTTCATTCGGGTGTCACCATTACATCCGGTCGAGGTTCGAACAAGAAGCCAGAAATCCTTAGTATCCCATTCATGAAGAAGTACATCCAGTATGCCAAGACGAGAATCAAGCCTATCCTCACTCAGGAAGCTTCTGACCGCATTGCCGATATCTATGTCGGCTTACGAAACGATGAAATGGAAGGCAACCAGCGAAGAACCAGTCCTTTAACAGTACGAACCCTGGAAACCATCATTCGTCTTGCCACTGCACACGCCAAATCTCGCCTTTCGAGCAGGGTCGAGGAACGTGATGCGATTGCTGCAGAAGGCATCCTGAGGTTTGCTCTTTTCAAGGAGGTTGTTGGAGAATCACGAAAGAAGCGAAGAAAGACCCAGACTGTTGACTTCGCTTCATCCAGCGACGAGAGTTCCAATGACGATGAAGATGAAGATCTTGCCAATGTCACGCAATCAAACAGATCGGCTTCAGGGGCGACACGAAATAGCAGTCGTCTCCAAGCAAGGGGCGCCAACAACACAGCTCATTCCAGCCGAGAACCCGATCTATCCGAAGACGACTCCCAAACCCCGGTTCGACGCTCCAGTAGGCGAGCACAAGACTCGTCACAAACTTCATTCGCATCGTCAATGCCTTCTTCTCAACTACCGTCTCAGACTCAGCCAGAGACACAAGACGGTGATGATGATCTTGCGGACGGCGCTGCTGCACTGGCTATCGATGACACTCCTATCAGCTCTCAGCGTCTAACAACCTTCCGAACAGCCCTTGGTCAGCTTCTCAACACAGATCTATTTGAAGACGACGCAGCCGAATTAGATGCGGTAATTGAGGCCGTCAACAACAAGATCGGAAATCGCCGGGATGCATTCGACAAGGGCGAAGCCACAAAGGCACTGCAGAAAATGGGAGAAGCAAACCAGATTATGTAAGTTGATTTGTGTTATTATCCTACGTGCTGATTCACTAACGTCGAATCCAGGTTCACAGAGGGAGATCTTGTTTACAAGATCTAAGATATTGATGTGTCAAGAATACCATGGACTGACTGGCGTTCGGGAGACTTTTTGGTACATGCGTTGGCTGGCTTGGCTGATGTAGGAGCTGATATAGACATGAGTACTACGGGTTAGTCAAGTTACGTAGATAATGATTGACGTAAAGTAAATGTCGCAAATCTTTCTCTATTCTTTGTTTTTAGTATTCTAGCATAAAGTCGTGTATTCGAGCATGTCGCGTTTCATTCATAGACGTCCGCGAAATTCGCGAAGACGAGCCTCAACATTGTGTCCGTTCCAAGCCTCGCGGCCTTCTGCATCTCTACCAATTGTTGGGACACCAACCTGCTCAATCGCAAAGCTCGCAGCAACGGTGCCCCAGGCCACAGCATCCTCGAGACTCTCGCCTCGAGCCAAGGCAACGCCAAGGCCACCCAAGAATGTGTTTCCACCACCCGTCGGATCGACAACCTTGGATGAGTCTTGGTGGTAAGCGGGAACCCATTTCTCGACACCAGGGTCAACCTCGATCTCTTCACGAGCGACAAATCCATCGGCATCTTGGAGCAGACCAGCAAACAAGGCTTCCATATCTGTATCTGGCTGCAGGCCTCCTCTCACATAATCCTTCTTGCGTCGCTTTGTCGTCTTGGGATCACGGCCACGCTTCCTTCCTCCATTCTTCGCAATATAGCATCCCTTTTCGCCTGCGCGGATAACGAGGGAAAAGGATTGCAGTGGCATACTTGCGAGAAGCTGCTCACAGGCTCGCTCCACGGCCACGGTAGAGATCTCGCCCGTTTCTGGATCGAGGCCACTGTCACCCATGAAGCCAGCAAGTTCGGCATGGTTTGGGCTGCAGATATCAACCAGAGGTAGGCAGTTGGTGCAGTTGAGCAACTCGTCAGGGGTACATAAATCAGGCACAGGCTCCCAAATAAAGATGGGTTTAGTATACGTTTCTGCGGGGACAACCTTCTTACGAAGTGAGGTGATCTCGGAAACGAGGTCTCTGCATCGATTCGGAGAGCATATCAAGTGGAATGACCGCGATTGAAGTAATGTTGGTGTAAGATCTTGAGCGGTCAAGCGCTTCTTTGGGGTCAGATACTTGAAAGCACGCTTCTCATCGGTGCCTTCGTAGCCGTTCCAACCCCGAGTAGTCAATCGGAGCTCATCATGGCGGAAGAGGGCTGAAGTGGACCAGCTATCAATGAGGGAGGAGAGAGACGGTGGGAAGTCTGAGCCTTGATCGACAATCCAACCAACTGAGGCAGACTTGGGTGGGGGTGAGAACAGGCGAGCTCCCAGGGCCGAGTAGGTGCCAGCGCCACCAAGAATGTCTTTAACAGGCGGAGTTGGGGGGATGAAGTCGATGTCATCTTTTAAATCAAGTCAGTTCTAAGTTTCACCCAAGCCGAGTAATCACACGCTATAGGGATGGGATTGCTGGTTGGGTTAAGGGGTCTTCTAACCAATTATAAACATGCCCATCGTGACAAAATCGATCGGGACATTTTGCTCGATTGCTGTATCGCTGATTATGCTGTGATTAATGGCTGAAATTGGCTGTTCTGCGGCTGTATCTGCTCCAGCTTCTGGTTCTGGTTCTGGCTCTTGTACATCTGCACTGGCATCTTCGACTGGGGTTGCGTCTTCATCTTGAACTTGCACCTGGCCTTGCACCTGGCCTTGATCTAGATTCTTTTCTTCCTCTACAACAACTGCTTCTTTGCTATCAGTGGGCAGCTCAAGTTTTGGTGGTTCGATGAGATCAGCCATGATATTTGTGAGACTTGGTTCGATGACTATGGTGAGACGGGCAGATCAAAGGTGACATCCAAATGCCGAGACAGGAGATAAAAGTCGTGGGGCTAATATAGCCTCGCTATGGAGGAACTCGTTGTTTGACAGGCAAATGTCTTGTCTGCCGTGGGCTGCAATGTACGAATCCTTTTCAGCTCATAGACTGATTAGTAGAATGCAAATCTTCAATGGCTGGTGGATTTGGTCGTTAGGATGCTGAGAAGCGAATCGGATCGCAAAACCAGGGGGGGCCAATTACTTACTTTACTTCGGTATCCTAGGGATGTCTTTCTGCCGGCAAGTAACTGAGAAAAGTCCAGGCTAGTAGTTATGACATGCATCAGCTCAGATAGACTTGTGTGAAATGGAGATCGTCAAGAGAGCATACCTAATTTCATAGCGATACATAGATGAGTGAGCGACGCTGATTTAATGTTGGTAGGCGGTGTCAACGTTGGGCTGATCGGACCTGCAGCCCATGGATCCGCAGAATGTTCCATTTGTTTGGGGCCACGTTAACTTGGGTTAGGTTAGTGTTAGGAGGTACTGTAGCTTTAGTCAGGCACCTGGACATGTGCTGTATCACACTCTATCTTGTGTGCTGTGAGTATTACAACTAAATATACACGGCGCGCGAAATTTATAATGAGACATTTGCGCGCAGTAGTAGGTTTTTCGAGCGATCTAAGGGCATAATCATAATGCGTCTTCTTTTCCCTGGTGTCTACCTAGGTACTTTAGTAGGTAGGTATAATAAACTTCCCCGTGGCGGTTTGATTAGGTACCTAGACAAAACCTAGAACGAATTACAGTGGCTACCCAGACTAGAAAAAGAGCGAAGTTTCAAACATATCTACAGTGTACCTAGTATGTACTGATTCATGATTGTAAAGCGACTTGTGAGAAGACAAGATTACTACTAATCTCTTTAGGTTCTGCAGCTTTTCCCAAGCCGAGGCAGTGAACCAGAGTGCTAGATTGCCCGGTTCCGGCGTTGATGGAATGCCTCCACAGTCCACGCGCCTTGGTAAGTTTGAGCAGAACCCCTCCAGCTAAGCAAGCTGCTACATAACAACTGGACTGCAACCTTACCCACCTGTGGAAGGACCTACCTTAGCCAGTTAAAGCTTGACCCTTTTCTTCTTTGTACTCTACAATACTTGTTTTGCGACTACGCCGTGCGCTAGAAATAGGTATAGTCAAGTACCCTGTCTCCCTGTCCAGAAGTGGTCATCCCTATTTGGACATCGAACTCCGTTGACGAAGCTCCAATCACCTCACCTCACCTTACCTCACCTCATCAAGTCGTCCTTCAGCCTCCCCTAGTTTGTATAGCGAACAGGTAACAGTACTAACGACAATCATTAGCCTTGCTGTTGTCTCCTTCGATTTCTCTACGCTGTCGAACCATTTCGTTACTTAGCTACCTAGAAAGCTACCCACCTACGTCTTGCGCAATCCACCAAAGCAACCATCCTGTTGCCTGAGTGCGTTGCTACCATTCGATCAACAATTATATAAAGAAACCTTTTCGTCTCGAGTGTTTTCAGTAGCTTGCTTCCGCTTCCGCGCTTCGACAGCTACTCGGATACAACGACAGACGACTATCCATTATGGCTGTCAATAATCAGATGCACAACTTGACAACGCTTATTAAGAGGTAAGCTCTTTACAACCCGTCCCGTTGACCTGGGGGGGTAGGATGTTAACAGAAACCCAGGCTTGAGGCTGCCACTTCACGCCTCGAGGATATTGCCTCTTCCACTGAGCCTCCCGCCGATGGCACTGTTATGAAACAGACGATACCTTCTCCTCCAAACCCTTCCTTGGCCGCTCCCAACCCTCCGCCTGCCTCCGCCGCTGCTGCCAAGCCCGAACCTGTCGTTGAGCCACTGCCCGAATCTATCGAAGAGTTCGATGCTTTCCTGAACTCTTCTGTCGACAAATATGTCAAGCTGAGCCACCAGCTTGGAGGACTGGTTGCTGATCAGGTATGCACAGCGTTTCCCTTATACCTAAAAGCAGAAATTTCTACGAAGAGGGGAGCTGATCATCGCACAATATTAGGCTGCGCTCGTCAAGACCGGCTTCCTGGAACAGCGCAAGTTTCTCTTGATATCGACCAAGGCAAAGAAACCCGATCTCGCTGGCCCCGACCTGCGAGTCTACGAAAGCCTCATCAAGCCTATCAACGAGGCTCTAATGGCAGTTACTGAGCTCAAAGATGCCAACCGTCCTAGTCCTATGCACACACAACTCAGCACAGTCTCCGACGGCATCATGGTTCTTGCATGGGTCACCATTGATACCCGTCCCTTTAAGCACGTGGACGAGTGCCTTGGCTCAGCCCAATTTTTCGGAAACAGGGTTCTCAAGGAGCAGAAGGATAAGTAAGTCAAATTCTTGAGCCTATATGACCGCCTTTAACCAGATTATCAGGGACGCCAAGCAGGTTGAGTGGGTTCAGAGCTTCTACCAGATGTTTCGCGACCTTGCCGATTATGTCAAGCAGTACTTTCCAACAGGTATTCCCTGGAATCCCAATGGACAGCCTGCTCAGGAGGTCCTGAAGTCACTTTCTTCTGGCTCTACATCTACCCCTGCTCCCGCTCCCGCTCCCG
>JAALXK010000153.1:0-133103 GCA_012977745.1 Fusarium anguioides | reverse complement strand
ATTGAGTTGAGTTAAGCGCTGCATAGAGATGAACCGGTTCACGTGACGCGATTAGGTGATATTTTTTCCATCTCTCAATCTGGCTACAATTCCATATCGCCTAAGCAATACCAAACTGACATTAATACAGGGAAAAGCTCGTCTCATTGAGTCTCTGGCGCTTTACAGACTACCACCTACAAGCTGATTCTATCTCGTTCCAAATATGGATCCTCAAAAGTCGTCTCCTAGAGTTTCATTCAGAGATCAGTGGATTCTTTCAAGGGCAGCTCCAACCATTGAGGACCTGAGCAGCCGGGGAACAAGCTGTCACCTTGACGAAGCTATCGCCCTATCCAATTATCTAAACAAAAACATCACCGTTGAATCAGCCGCCAGGGCTATCACCGCATATTGTTCAAAGTCTAGCTCCAATCAGAGCGTTATCCGTTTGTGGAGACTGATTTCAGAAACCCTCATGCACTTCGAGGAGGACTGCGATATGATCTTGGATCTACTTGTTGGCATTCAAAAGCTTCCAAGAAGCGATATACGGTGGCGGGAACTACCTCTCTTCGACAGTGCGTGGCAAAGATAC
This sequence comes from Fusarium anguioides, assembly GCA_012977745.1. Taxonomy (NCBI): domain Eukaryota; kingdom Fungi; phylum Ascomycota; class Sordariomycetes; order Hypocreales; family Nectriaceae; genus Fusarium; species Fusarium anguioides. The sequence goes on along the minus strand of JAALXK010000153.1, from coordinate 132,526 downwards.
TACCAAGAACACCGGGATGACTATCAAGGCAACTGGTGCGTGCAAGAAGCTATTCCGCACCGGAGACAGTACTACAGGAAAGCCGGAACCATAGAAGCCAAGATGTTCCTTCGCGGAATCCCTGGTATAACGGAAAATTGGGCATACAATACGATCAATTTGATTTGCTCAAGGGAACAGGATCTCGAAGTCGTCATGTATGAGATCCACGCATGGTTGCAATTCGCGGGGTCAAGACTACAGGAGACGTTGAACTCTAATTTGGTGAGGTCTTATGTAAGGGCAGTCAGAGGTCGACCTGACAAGACGTATGCGATTGAAGTAACAATGTTTGAGCATTGGCAGCACTGGAAGAAAACATTCTTGCAGGTTAGCCATGATGAGGAATTTCTATCCCCTGATGCAAGGAAGTTGGCGGCGGAGTGTTATGAGATGATGCATGCTCAGAAGATCAGATTGCCCGTGCTTTTTGACCCTCCTGCGGAAGAACCGCAGAATTTGTTGGCAGATGAGTTATGGTTTGCGACATAATCAAAGGGCAAACCAATGAATACCGACAGTTAGGGAATGATAGTCCTGCTATACTAAAGACACGGTAGAGATCTCTTTCAATTTCGTGTCAGAACAAGGGCTACGAATTTCTTATGCTATCCTTGCATGATCGGTTTATGTTTATAGCAATATAGTGGTCACCGTTCACATGGACATGTTGCACGCATCAGAGCTTTCCGCCAGATAATTCATCATTGGAGGATTTCCTAGCTAAGATTATCTACCTACCCTTCCCTAAGCCCTCAATTCCTATGCTCCCCCACATTTCCCATCCCACCTATCCTTTACCACCTTTCCTTAATCGCCATTCCGTCAACACCAATCACGACGCGCAAGTCGGTGCTATGCCTATGCACCAACACAGGAAGCTTATGTCCCATATCAGTTGTTAGGGTAGCAGTCGCAGTTAGCAGAGGTGCCACTGTAATTCTTTCCGCAGACACTACACTTGTTCTCATCGACAAGGGGTTGGTTGTCGATGACAGCCATTAAGACAACGAGAGTTGGGAGAGTCTGAGAGTTCTGCATGATGAAGACTTACCGGTTGTTGGTTGTTATTGTTGGTGCTGTAAAGTGAACTGATGAAGAAGTTGAATGTTGGTAGTGTAGATTGTAGATTGTAGAGTGTTTCGAGATTGAATCTGACTGAGATGGTTTGAGATGATGAGTTTGAAAAATAGCTGGATCTGCCTGCTTTTTTATAATTGGATCCCAGCTAACTATTTCGTTGTTCATATTCTCCTGCAATTCAAGACCGATGTTCACGAGATGTTCCCACTCGTGATGTTCAATCGATGCAGTCGCTTTGAAAGTTTTGTCGTAGATACATCTGATCCGCCATAGTGACCTTTGTCATGCCAGACGTCCTCGCTCCCTATTTTCACAATCAATTGAACAACCAGAAAAAACAATTCATGTGGGTTCTTTGTTACACTGCTTTCATTGCCGCTTCAACTGAGTGCTTCCGTGTTCTAGACAAAGATTCATAACGGAAGCAAGACTGTTCGAGAAGGTTTTACAAGATTCAGACCTCATATGCGGTTCCACAATTAACTTAATCGAGGAAAACCGACGTCAACATGCAGGGCATGGCTGAATATGCGGCCAAAGTCATGGTGTCAGCTCATGTTTGCGCTCGAGCTCACAAAGGCTTCGTTCAAGATGACGAGGTACCTTGTCATATGTATCACGGCGCCATCTGCTCATGCGACTACCGATTCAGTTGAATCTGGCAAGGCGCCTTTCGATATTGAAGTCTACTGGAAGGGTAGACCTCCTCCTCCGGGCTTCGATAATCATTCAACGCCTACTTCCCAGGAGACCAAGACAACCAGCATCATATTTTATACCCCGGACATAGCGCCACTACGTTGGAACGAGTTCACTTTCTGTTACACAAAGTCATACAATTTTCATTTTTATGACAAGACTGGTGACTGCCATGGGCTTAATCTTTTCTGGCCCCGAAGCGCTACAGCTCATCATTTCTGGTACTTCTCCAGTGATTCTGATATTGTGAGGGTTAGCGGTAAATAAAGGGTGGATATATCAGGCCTAGCCATGGGAAAGATATGGTCTCCTCTGGCTGGTGGATTTCTATAGGACGGGCAGCTTCAACTCGGGCTATTATCCGAATTATAGTTTCCCTAACCATTGCTGTACGCAATCAATGAAGCTGACGTGATGTTCCTTTGTTGCAAACTCTATTGCCATTGGCGTCAGACATCTGGCGCTATATCTGGAACTTGACCAAAATGAGAAGTCAATACTACGAATCTCCGATCATGAGGACGTGCATGATTCAGGCACACCGTCATTCTTTGACTTTTGAATGGAAAAGTCTTCATAAACCAATTTCTTCTTCCCTCATATCTCTCTTCTCACTTGAGGAGTTTTGGTGTTCAGTGTGTTGTATGTCTCACGCGACCATGAATTTCCAAGAAACTAGAGCACGCATAGTGCAGTAGGTTGTTCTAAAGCCAGATCTCAGGATACTGAAACTGACCGAATTGGTAGAGCACGTGAGACTGGCGAGTTCACCGACTTCACTTTCGCTTGCGATGGGAGGAGTATACCTGTTCACAAAGTCATTATATGTACCCAGTCCCCCGTTTTCCGCGCAGCATGTTCTGGGCAGTTCAAGGTGACGAATCTGTTGGCATTGTCCCAATTCAACAGCTAACAAAGACCCAGGAAGCAATTTCGGGAACATATGACTTGACGTCCCATCAGCCAGATATGATTCAACTCATGGTTGACTACCTATACACAGGCGACTATTCAGTACACAACGAGGCAGGTGAAGACGCGACCTATGAGTCTTCAACTCTCTCGACCCATGCTATCATTTACGCTTTGGGAGAAGAGTACGACATCAAAGGACTCAGGGACCTATCCGCTCAGAAATATGCGTTATCCCTTGAAAGAGATAGCAATATCGACGACTTTCTCCAGTCGATTCCGTACGTTTACAACTTAACACCAGAAACCTCGAGAAACCTCAGAGACCCAGCATTGGAATTCGCGAGAACTCGACTACGCGATGGAGGGACATCAATTCAATCCGATATCCAAGGCGCGTTTGATGAGCTGGTTGTTGAGTGTCCTGAATTCTTAAAGGAGCTTCTTTTTTACTGTATCCGGTCTCCGTCCTTGGGATATTGTCCTTGTACCGGTCCGAGAGATAAAGTCCCTATTGAGGCGCAAGAATATCGCTGCAAAGGGTGCGGGAAAGGCGGTGCTAGTCTTAAGCGGCCCGTCTAGATAAGATTTAGCTTGTTACTATGGGAACTTTGATGATTATTCTCCGTATTTTAAGATTAGAGAATCACGCAATTACAACGGTCATGTTTGGCGGATCCCTGTCAATGTCAATGTGTCCTGTCAGTGCGGACGGGACATCATGAAGGAGAGATGGTCCGAGCGAATGATATATCAAAACAAGGCCATTTCCTCCTCATCCCGTTCTCAAGCACTTCACCTACCATTTTCTCTTCAAGTTGTGTCTATCAAAATTAGAAAGATCCTCAATTTTTATCTATCTGTAACTTTACAGCCGCAATCTCGGAGATCGATACCGGAATTGAACTAATTCCGACGTAGTATTCGCATATGCAACGCTAGCCGGTTACAGACTTATCGTGAGGTCATTTACCCCGTAAGCTGACTCTGTTTTTCTTTTCTTTTTTCATTAACTTTGATTGCTGTTAAGGTTATAGTTCTATTTGAACTTGGAATTAGGTTCTGACCGGCTTCATTTCATCCAATGGTTTTTCATGGTCCTTCAAGGGGTTGTGTCTCTTGTAAGAAGCGCCGTAAAAAGGTTTGCCCCCCTCGCTTATTTAATGGAAATCTGGCTAATATAGTGCAGTGTGATGAAACTCGTCCTGTATGAATGATATTCTCTGAAAGGTCGAATTCATTAAGAAATGTTGAAGCTGACTTCCGACTTAGTCATGCCTACGATGTATAGGAGCAGGCCGTAACTGCGGCGGTTATGATGAAGAAACTCGGACAGCTTTTCGTCGCTATGCATCTGCGAACCCAACATCCTCCGACTTATCCATGGACCCAAGAAGATGTATGCTTCCGAAACGCACTGCAATACCCGGCACAGACATGCAGCTAGCCGATGCTCCGACCGAAGTTGCTGTCGCTAAAGCATACGAATATGCTCTACGGGCGTTTTTCTATGACTTTTGCGTACCTGTGACCAATGAGAAGCTATCAGGGGGGTACCTGTCTGGACTTCAACCTTTGGCATGTCGGCTTGGCCTTGGTTCCGACTTGGCGAAAGCTTGTCAGATGGTTGCGTATTTTACTCATGGAAGACCGCTAAATAGACCTCATATGATTGATAGGGCCGAGAAATTGCATCATGAGCTGTTGGGGTCATTGGCAAAGATGGTAGAGGATCCTGCGTCGGCTGCATCTCCAGAGACCCGATACGTGGCGCTCGCACTTGGGTTATATGAGGTAGGTCTTCCAGAGTCTCGTTAGTCTCAAACTAACTTGTCGATAGATCGCAGCGGCCAGTGTTGTTGATCTCCGGAGCCATCAAGCTCATGCCAAAGGTCTTGCAGCACTTCTCAATATCGAAACTTCATCGTTGGGTCTACTCCGCGTAGATCATGAGGTAACCAAGGGTAAAGCTAAGGTATATATTGTCACTATTAATGCTCTTTCTCATTGCTGACCTTTCAGACACGTGGCATATTCTCCATACCAGCACTTGGAGACGCTGATAAAAGCCTTGAGAAATTACTTCTTGAAGTAAACGTTCTTAAACGGCAATACTTGATCTCATGCAGAAGTGGCAGTATCGATTTTAACTTACGGGAGGGTGTTATCGCTTTACAAAAACGCTTGGTCAACTGGACAAACGCTCGACCACCGGGCTTTAAACCAATATGCGTGTCTCACATTGAACCTAAATATCCTCTTGCTTCCGTCAATGTTGGATGTTGGCCAGGGCGCGTGGACACATACTTCGATCTTTACGTCGCTGGTGTCTGGTCCATCATCCGTGAGGCACATCTCACCGTTCTCGATATGCTAATAAACTTGACCCCGGATGAAGAATCTACAACCTGTATCAAAATGGCTATCTCAATAGTTGAGGATATAATCTCATCGGTCCCATATCTTTTAGCAGATAACCTACACGAGTTCATCAGAGACTGCAGTGCTTCAGAACAAATACAGGAAACAGGGAAGTTTCTTGGGGGTCTACTTCTTATGCATCCACTTCATACCGCTTCACGACTACAGTATCTTTCCGCGGATATGCAGGGTTATCTAAAGCGCTGTCTACGATGGATTGGAGAGGAGATGGGTTGGGGTCAAGCAACAGTGCTAGCAGAGGGTTCTGACACCGATAGCGAATATTTGGACAGTGGGCGGATGATTATCTGGACAGGATTTCTAGGATAACTGAGGAAAAGGGGCGGCAAATAGACATTAGTGTTGCTGGAGAGTAAGCAGTAACAGATTCTATTCTGTTCTCGCTATGGTTCTTAAGATATATAAAGAAACTAGAAGAATATCCAGTCCTGAGCATGTGGCAGGGCATACTGCCGCCTAGATATCATTCCCATGATGAGCCCCTTTTCCCCCACTCCATGAAGCCATCTTCACGTCAGAGGGTGGAATCTGGGCTCCTGGTATCGGATGAGACTTGCTGTGGTCATCCATGGTACTCCTTCCTATAGCCTTGCTAGATGCTTGCTAACCCTAGCTTGGCTGCGTATCTGCTCGACGGCATGTTTCAGCTCCTTCAAACTTTCCAGATAGGCCTCATCAGCCTGTTCGTCTGGAGACGCAACAAGCTTCTCAATTTCGCCCATGATCAAGTGAACTATGTTTGGTGTGGCATTTTGAAAAGCTGTTAGGACAGTCTGGAGAAATACACAGGTCAGTACATCCACTGCCATTTGGTTATGCTACTTACAGTGGAGGTGGATCCTCCTTTGTCGACCGAAGTAGCAGAAGACGCGGAAGAGGCGGAAGAGGCGGAAGAGGCGGAAGACATTGTTGATTCAGACCACTATCCGAAATTCACTAAGTGGGTGCACCTAACAGTAAACGTATTAGGGAGCTGCTTGGAATAAAATGGATGGGTTATTTTTGCTACAATTTGACGACGTGAGGGTTTACTGGCCTTTAAGTATAAGCATCGAATTTGCAGTAATAGTTGCGAGATCGAGGTTGAAAAACGTGAATCATGCCTTGAATCCAACAGCATCCATATGTGGATTCAGTGGCGTTTTCCATCGAATTGGATCTCGCCGCGGTATTCCAGGCATCCAGCCAGGCGTAAGTAGGGCTCAAAGCTAGGCTGGAAGCCAGGCATAAAGCCCCTCCATAAGCATAGCCCAGTGTAGCGAAATAATAAACAACTATTCACAGTACTGTCAGCGACTCTTGGCTAGCCTTCAGTCCCTTTATGATCGTAAGGAAAGGAATGGCACATAGCGAAGACTGTAACCAGATGCTTGGCTCAGGATCACGATCCCTCGAATTATTAACATCTTCATTGCGAAGTAATAGTTTTCAGTGAAAGCTCATATTTCCAAGGATGCAGCAGGGAAGAGAGGGGTACACAAATGTGCAGCGGGTGCGAAGCCAGGCGTGAGGCCAGCTGCCAAGCCGATTTTCAACCCCAGGTGCTAAGCCTGATTACGAACTGGAAAAGCCACCACCGCCAAACAACAACGGGACAAAGCATATATATAACGCTGAGTTCGGCAATTTTCCCTTCAAGGCAGGAAATTAATCAGTTTTGATGCTTCTGATCTGAACTTTCACGATCAAACGCCATGGACCAGTTCACCATCCCATCTCCCAGTCAGATTTTGCCCGAATATGATGGCGGCAGTGCTGAATGGATCCCTGGACCCCCTGTGACCAGGCCTATTCAGCATCCAAGCAACCCCTATGGCGTTCTTGGCCCGTGTGTTGCAAAGGCCGGTGCCGTGGTTGACACTGTTTACTTCAACCACCTTCAAGGCCTCAATGATCTCAACCTCAATGCATACATGCCGACTTCGTATTCAGGTGTCAGGGCAGAGGACAACTATGATCAAGAGATCATGACATCTATGGCTACTGCTGCGCAAGCCATGGCCGCGCCCAACAGTATCTCCCCCAAAGGTCCAGCTGCATTCATGCTTGGTTTCGATGCCAATGAAAGTTCAAACTCGGAATTTACCGAATTGGCTGGGCAGTCGGCTGTGAAAGCGCCTTCGGACGTTAATGTCTGGGGCAAGCAACACGACAAGCTGCTCATGAGTCTCAAATCCCAGGGTCTTAGCTATGCAGCTATACAGGACGAGATGGAAAGGGAGTTTGGTTGGACTAGGAACAAAAATGTGCTTGTCAAGCGCTTCGCTGTTCTGAAGAAGCGCTGCAAGCCACAGATCAAGACACGTGTAAGCATACATTACATACATCAAAAAAGTAGTAATCCACTAACCCTGCTTCCAAGATCGTTCGAGACATCTCCAAGAAGATCACTCCAGAAATCATCAAGGCCGTTGGAAAGGAGCTTGAGAAGGTCACATCGTCTGGCAGCGACAGTATTGCCGCTGAGCTTGAGGATTCAGTTCAAGCAAAGCTTCCTGAGTTTCTGGAAAGCCTGGCTGGACAGGTGTGCCTTGCACTCAGTCAGGTAGTCGACGACGACGATGAAGAGTGATACGAAGAGTGATGATTGCGGTGGTTCAGATGGGATTTGACTTTAGAACTCCATCTTCTTTTTTCTTTACTGTACCTCTAACCTATAAATAAAACTATGACCAATTGACTTGACGCTTTTGTCAGGCATGATAACAATCTCTGCTCTTCGCCCATGTCATTCATTATGTATGGTGCTCGCTTTTTATTGGCGTATTACAAATACCGAGTCTCACGCTAGATTCCCGATGAAGCCATCACATTGCCGTTTTAGGCAAGTCTTGCGCTTTGGTGGGGAACTTGAACCATCGGCTGAAATGCAATCAACCGAAAGGCGAGGAAACCAAGAAATGGATGATGCAGAAAGGAGTTAACAATACTCCTATCGCCGTGGTTCAAGTGAATTAATTGCGAACATGCAACATATAAAAAGACCTCGATGTCCCACTGAATTAGCTTCATCATCAGCACTTCAAACTCTCACAAATCTACTACCCAGAGCCCTACCTCAATATTTAAGAACAAACCTCAACATGTCTTTCACCAACACCGCAGCATATATCACCTCTCCCAACGCCCATCCCTTCCAAGTCAAACCCGCCCCAACAGGCATCCCCTCCTCAAACCAAGTCCTCATCCAAACCCACGCAATCGGTATCAATCCCGTCGAATACAAACTCCAGAATACAAGTCTTCACAAGGAAGATGTACCTTATCCCACCATCTTTGGTGAAGACGTCGCTGGTGAGGTCGTTGCCGTCGGCCCTGATGTCACCAAGTACCAGATTGGTGATCGTATCACTGGGCTAGCAGCTGGATTCTTGACCAAGAAGCAAGAAGAAAAAGCTTTTCAGAAATATGTTATCCTTTGGGAAAGCCTTTCTCTTAAGATTCCCGAGAAGTACTCGTATGAACAAGCTTGCGTCTTTCCTCTTGCTCTTGCGACCGCATCGGCTGGTCTGTTTAACCCAGAGAACTTGAACCTTCAACTCCCTACCTTCCCTACTCAGAATCCCACTGGAAAGGTAGTCCTCATTTGGGGCGGTGCATCAGCTGTGGGACAGGCTGGTATTCAGCTTGCAGTCGCAGCAGGCTATGAGGTTCTCACTACTGCATCGCCTAAGAACTTCGACCTTGTCAAGAAACTCGGCGCAAGCCATGTCTTCGACTACAAAAGTCCCTCCGTTGTTGCTGATCTTCTCCAAGCTATGGAGGGCAAGAAGTCAGCGGGTATCTTGGATGCTATCGGCGGAAACATGTCCACGTCAATTCAAGACTTCGCTGGTGGGGTGAATGGAGTTAAGAACATCGCTACGACTGTTCCTGGGTGGCCGGAGCCGCCAACTGGAGTGACTGTGAAGCATGTATTCTCGCTCTCTATTACGTTCAGTCATGTCTACAAGGCCATTTGGGATGACTACTTGCCTGCTGCAATTGAAGCGGGTGCATTTGTCCCTTGCCCAGAGCCGCTGGTGCATGGAAATGGTTTGGAAAGTTTGCAGGATGCGGTGGATTATTTGGGGAAGAATGGAGTGTCGGCCCAGAAGGTTGTCGTGTCGATTGATTAAGTTTTTCTATTGGCTGAGTACTGACTGGGTGGGCTACAGGAGATCGAGGTTGGGATAGGCAAAGTTGTCCCAAGGATTAGGTTAATTTACATCAACTTATAAGCTTGAAGGTGATTTATTCCAATTCTCAGGCGTCAGTAGGCTCTTTTAATGCTTTGTTTTCTGTCCCGCCTGAGTGCCAAGGCGGAACCCAACTTCGTGGTGGATAATCCATCGGATTGATCTCAAGTCACAACCAATTCACCGTGTCACTTCTGAGCAAGTTTGAAGGCCTTTTTGATCATAAAACATTAAATTCTGATTCTCATAGTGCTTTTTCGCACTAGGTATCTATCGTAAACTCCATTATCTAGATGGTTCTATGTGTAACCAATTCTAATCCATTTAAGCCATATCATCGGCGTTCTTCTTCTCGCGCTGCTCAATAACAACATCGTCCTTCTCATTGTATGTAATCTCATCAACGGAAGTCTCCTCAGCCTTGGGAGCACGGATCTTCATTCCACCGCGGACCCAGCAGACGGAAACGTAGCCGAGAACGTAGACGAAGCCAACAGCGGGAACAACATAGCTGATACGAGTGCCAGCAGCGTCAGCGATGGCTCCCTGGATGGGGGGGAACACAGCTCCTCCTGAAACACCCATGACAAGGATACCAGCAGCACGTCGAGTGTGGCGGCCGAGGTTGGCGGTACCCAAAGCGAAGATGGTGGGGTACATGGGTGCCTCGAAGAAGAAGATGGCGATGAGAACACCAACGCTAGCGACTCCCTTTCCAGCACTGACGTAAGCAGTAAGAGCAATGGCACAGCAAGAGTAGACGACCATGATGAACTCGGGGCTGAAGATGATGGCAAGACCGGTAGCGACGAATCGGCCAATGGTGAAGGTGATGAGAGCATAGCTCAGCATGGTGCTAGCCTTGCTGGTAGAGATGCCACCGTTCTCATGGGCGTAGTTAATGAAGAAAGTAGCAATAGTGACCTGGGCACCGACGTAGCAGAACTGAGCAACGAAGGCAAACCACATGTTCCACTGCTTCCAGATGGAAGTCTCGGTAGCATGACCAGCCTCATCCTCAATAACAGACTCGCTGACCTCAGGGAGCTTGGCGAAGAAGAAGAGAACAGCAACGGCAGCGCCAGCACAAGCGACAGCGAGGTAGACGAATTGAACGTTGGTGAGGTTGTTGGCGTTCTCACCAGCGAAGAAGAACTTGGAGGCGATGAGGGGTCCAATGAATGAAGCAACACCGTTCCAAGACTGGCAGAATTGGAGACGAGCGGAGGCAGACTCGGGCTTTCCAATGACGACAGCGTAAGAGTTGGCAGCAGTCTCAAGAGTAGCAAGACCACAAGCAATAACAAGAGTACAAGCACAGAATCCACCAAAGACAGCACGTCCACTGGCAGCGCCATCAGCAGACTTGGCAACGGGCCAGAAAAGAATAGCTCCAAGAGAGTAGAGAGAAAGACCCATCAAGATAGTGAACTTGTAACCCTTGCGCTTGAGGACTTCGGCGGCGACGGGAGAGAAGAGGAGGTAACCACCGCCAAAGTACATGACCTGGAGACCAGTTGACTCAAGCTTTGTGATGCCGAGAACTTGTTGGAAATGCTTGTTGAGAACATCGAGAAGACCGTAGGAGAAACCCCAGAGGAAGAAGAGGGAGATGACGAGTGAGAGGGGGAAGATGAGAGCACGGCCTGTCAAGTAGCCGCCTGCCAATTGAGGGGCAGCAGTAGGAATAGCACCACCAGCCATTGTGAAAGATGTGATAGTGAAATGAAGATCGTAGAATAGAGATCTTATCTATCAGATGAAGTGATGATGAGATGAGTGCTGATGATCAAAAACATATTCATGGTGGTGAATGGGGATCTTTATACAACTTTTTCTTCTCGCCCCGGACTCTCCTTGACTATGGTCTTTAGTGTCGGCGCGATAACCTCATACCCACTTCCCCAATCCCCAGACTTGGAGTAACATTGTGGAGGATCAACTGGAGAAAAGAAAGCTCCCCACTTCTCCATTCCCCCAACTTGTTAGAATTCTTGTTGAACGGCGTCGCCTAAGCCGGGTCTCGACCTGTCTGGGGAAGAACCATAAAAGCTACTAACCGCTCCATCAGTCGCTACCCAATGATATTCTCTAAAGCTGACGCCAAGGGAGCTTGGAGCAAGTGGTTAAACTACTCTGGGATTAAAGCACCGAGAGCGTTGTGGGGGTCGGACCGACAATACGCCCGTAATGGATTCTCGCGTTAAGCTTGCATGCCAAGAAAGTCCTTCGTAGATCTCCCGGGGGGGATAGCTCAAGTTCTCGGCTTTGTTAGCTGGAGCTTTGGGGAAATGTATTCGGGCCTTTGGAGGAGCTATTGACCGGCATCGGCGGTATAAACCTGGACAAGGCTGATGATATGCTTGTTTTTTTGTTGCGGAGGTGTACTCCTTTTTCGTATCATTGGTTGACCAAGGTCGTGGATCATGAATGATGCAACAGTAAATTTGGTGAGGCCTTGAGAGTTTAACTCATCTATTGGTTTGGTGTTGAGTGTTTTTTCGGAGATCAGGCAAGCCACTAGTTGACAGTCAACCACGCGGCCAGGATATCGTGCTCCCTTGTTTGGAGTCTCCCTTGGCAGTCCCGTCAGTATACGAAATTAGCTAAGCTAGACTGACTCAAAGCGCCACAAGATCTCTTGACATCGGCCCGTTCGATGACAGTTAGACTCATTTAGGTTCGTTTTACCGTTGCCTACAACGCGATGTTCATTAAACACGCGTTAATAATGGATCTATATCCCGCAACTTGAGAGAACATGGGGGTTACCACCGGCTAAAGGGAGACAATAACCTTGTATTCTTCTCCGTGGAGTTGCTCGCCCCGAGTTGTCTCAAGGTCTCATTCTCGGCCTTGGCGAAAATTGAAGCAGATTTGGAGAAAAAAGTCCGGCACAAAGCTACTGGTTTGATGAACAACGTAATGTGAGATTAGATCTAAACCGTTTTTGCATTTAGATGCTTCCAAAACACTTCGAATCTTTCTAGTGTCCACGTGAGCGGCGTAAATTAACCACTTTCTTACTAGCTTACTTCATAAGTGCCGGTTTGATTCGAAGCCGGGCATGACCGACCACGTGAGGGTTGCGAAATTCTCAAAAACTAATCCATTTTGTCACTGGCTTTGCACGGTTTAGCCCGTAGGTGTGAAGAGCTTGGGCATCCAGATCTGGCCATCGACAACTGAAAACGTGCTGTTGCATCGTGGCGGTTTTGCGCGATTGGATATCCAAGCTTTTATCGCACCGATATCTAAGCGGTCCAATTCACCGGGTCGTAGGCGAGGTTTTTCGCCAGCCGTTGCCGCCACAAAGCCATCTAAGAGCTACTCAGCTGGATAATCGTTCATCCCTCGGTAGACGGCAAGCTTTAAGCCACAATGGAGATTTAGGACTTGGCTTTCGGAAGTTAAACAAGCCATGTTAGGCAGCAGTATTAGAAGCCAATCGATGGAGCGGATAGGTGCACGTGCTATCAACTTAATTGCAAGCTATGAAAACAATCTTGGGAGCATGATGTATGGGTCTTCAAGAAAATGAAGATGCTATGTTGTGTAAACAATGCTCTCATGAATGAATTTCAAGGAGTGAGATGCGCATTGCTCTACCCTCGGAAGGATCTTCAATACATGGTATGCTAGATTTAAAGTTATATTCAGTAATTAAAAAGATACTATAGCTGTATAGATTAATTTTTCTCATACTTGTTTATATTTTGTAGTCACGAAATATCTATGTAGCCAGGGTGATATGTTTTAATGAAGAGTTTATTGAGGGTGCAGGGTAACAACTAAAGCTGCCTCAGGCCGAACAACACCATTCACGAAGGTGGGGCAGAAACACCAAGATTATGTTGACATAAATATTTAGGTACTTGGGCCTTAAGATTTGGGTAAAGGTATTCTAATCTTTATGGCAGCCTCATCTAAGCCTAACCCCGCCTGATAGGCACGTGCCGTGTCTCCTCCGCGTTACGGGGCTGGCCACATGCTGACACTACTGGGTGTATAGATACCAGTCCACTATTTTCTACAATAACGACGCCCGTTGCAAAAGAGTGTTTCAGAATGCCGGCTCTGGATCCGAAAGTTCGCACCTTTACTACCTACAGAAAAGCTACACCTTTCCGCGAGTTTAACAGTATAATGTTATTATTTATGATCAGCTGAAGACCAGACAGAAGATAGGTAGCTACTAGGTTTTCTTTTCCAAAGATCTGCTGTCAGAACTTTGTCCTCAAGCGCGAGTATCTGGTTCTCGAGATCATGGACGATCACGGCCCTCATGCTTAGCCCTGGTTTGGCTGTCCAAGTGTTGGTCCTTATGAGAACTTTCATCTGCCATCTTGCTTGGGAGTTCGTGCTGAATGGCTTGATGAACCTTCCGGTCAATGGTTTACTGTACCAATTATGACCTACGACAAGACTGTGGCAACTGTTGACGGCCTCGCATTACGGGGCCGGACTTCGGTGTTTGCTGCTTAGTCAGCCAATTATGACCGAACTTGATCTGGATCAACCCCGAAGCCGATCTCAGAATTCACCGATGACCGAACTTTGATTAACATGTATAAAAACCCCGATGCCAAGACCAGAGAGAAATTATCAGATTTACATCCCGTCACTCGTGTATAATGGCGAACACACTTTTACTTAAGAACGGCACTGTCTTACAACATGGCTCCAACGATCATGTCATCGCTCTAAGAAACACCGATCTTCTGATCGAAGGAGGCCGCATCATTAATATCGGCAAGGATATAGCAGCTTCCGAGAATACTATTATCATTGAATGCGATGGGAAGATTGTGGCACCAGGGTTTATCAACGCGCATCATCATGTCTGGCAAAGTCAACTCAAAGGGAGGCTTGGCGATTCCACCATGCTGGATTACATGCTTGAAGGTGGGTTTATCCACTAATCTGATGAACAAATCTCATAAAATGCTAGCAAATCTCCAAAGTATCAATTTTACACCAGAAGATATCTTCTGGGGTCAACTGGCCGGATGTCTTGAAGCTCTTGACTCTGGTACAACTTGCATCGTCGACAATGCCCACGGAGCTACTAGTCCCGAAAGCGGGACAGCATCTCTGAGTGCTACTATAGCTTCTGGCATAAGATCTGTTTTTTGTCATGGAGTTATGCCTCTCCGTGCTAAAGAGTGGACGGATTCTTCGTTTAAGCTTGACCGCTCTCCTCAGCCTGATTGGTTACTTCCACAAATGGAAACTCTTGCTGCAAAGGCACCGTTTGGGAATGATGGAAGAGTTCAGCTGGGATTCTTCTTTGATTCGTACTTTTTGCCTGAAAAGGTCATATCTGAGACTCTGAATCATGTCAAGAGTGTTGGTGTGAAATTGATTACCAGTCACTACAGATATTGGCCAATTTCTAAAGGTAAGCATAAGGCTATTTGCGCCAGTACTCTGACTCTCACAAGCATAAACAGGGCAATCTAAGGTACCGGAGCAATTAAATGCCTGCGGCCTTCTGGGGCCCGATATCCTCCTCACTCATGGAAACGGCACAACGCCTGAACAAGCATCTCTCCTCACCTCAGCCGGAACATACATCGCCTCAACACCAGATGCAGAGATCTTCATGGCCTCGGGCGCAGATCCTGTAGCCTTCAGAGAAGACCTTCCTTTGACATGCCTCGGCGCCGACTGTCATTCATGCGGACCAGTAAGCATGATGCATCAGATGCAGATGGCAATGGCGAGCCATAGAGCAACTCAAAACACAAAGACTTTCGCCGCAGGTCACTATCCCAAGAAAATGCGCGCTACAGTACAAGAGGCGTTCAACCTGGCGACTATCAAAGCAGCGCGTGCTCTTAACATGGAAAAGGATATCGGATCTATTGCAGTTGGTAAGCTGGCTGACATAGTCATTTTTGACACGGCTTCTCCGTCCATTGGATGCGCAGCTGAACAAGATCCTTTAACGGCTATTGTTCGTCATGCTGGGGTGAGGGAAGTTGAGACTGTCATTATCGGAGGCAAGATCCACAAGCACAACGGTGCACTGGGTAAGGTGTCACTATCTGAGGGCTGTCGTGAGTCTGGCTTCAGTCTGAAAAACGAGACTGAGGGCGAACTATCGTGGAAAGAAGTCGCAAGAGAGTTATCAAGGAGTAGAGCAGAGATTCAAGAGAGAGTCGAGAAGGTCAATAAGGAATTGGCTAAGACGACGCTGATGGCGATGATGGGTGGGCTGGAGGATATTCTGGTTGACTAAGCGCTCTTCAATGGACAACTTAGATGTACTTGTACGCATTGTATTATAGAAGTTTGCGCTTTATATCATTTGCGAATACTCCCTTCAATGTCTCTGTTCCTCTTGCACCGTATAACTAGTCTGTACATAAATCGAGGGCTTGACGATATTCTCCGCCGAGCTTGAATTCGTCGATAGTCCATGTATGGCACTTGAGCCAGCTGTCACACGACTAGTCAACTCAACCTCATCATCATCTCCCAACTTTAACCTCTTACCACCCCCAAAATACTTTGATCCTCCATACGTGAACAAAGGTCCTCTTGCATTCGATCCGCTCTGCTTTGATCCTGTCCCTGTTGTCTTATCTTGACTACCGAAAGTTGAGGAGATCTTATCGCGCACAATGTGTCGAAGTGGTGCGAGATGAGGAAGACATGCTGAGACGATGGCGAGACAGGGTTCGAGGTCGGACCAGATGAAGACGGGGCCCATTGCTCGTGTGACATCCCTCGTTTTGGAGAGTTCAGCGAGGTAGTGAATACGCACGACGCTCGCAGCACAGACGCTGGCAACTCGATTAATACAAACACAGTATCTGTTGGAGTAAAGTGAACTTACAAACCACCCAACATCATAATAGCAGAAATGCCCAACCTCTTCTTTAGTGACATCTGCAACCTCAAAATATGCGGTATCGGAATCAATAGGATATAAAAGTCATTAATCATATTAATGATACCCAGAGCGAGGAAGAAGGTATTGATATCGATGCAAGTTCCTTTCGTGCCAGTAAACTGTGTCCAGAAGTGCGAAAGTGGTTTGCAGACGTTCCCCATGGTGATCCATATAATTACTGGGTATGACAAGCAGAGGAAGTAACCGAAAATCATCGATAGTCGGAATAGGAGCTCAGTTGAGGGGAATATACGGCGGTAGAAGAGGAGGATGGAGATTTTTATGACGGAGCATGATGCTGCGTATAGGAATGTGTATCCGTATAATATCTGCAATGGTTGTTAGCTTGACCTACGAGATAACTATTCAGACTCACCTTGTAGATTTGCTCTAGTTCATCTATAGTGACAGCCCATATATGCTTTCCAGCACCAAATGAACCACCTGGATTGTCAGTTGGGTGGGATTGGGCGACTAAGGTTTTGCTTACCAGCTATAGCCAGACCTGCGGTTCCTCCCACCAACACCTGTCCAATGTTAGTCATTAACGTTAGTATAGTAGGTAGATGTGACGTAGACTTACCATTCCAAGGATGATAACCCAATCATCCCAATGAATCGTAGTACGCTGAATACTTCGTGCGAAAAATCTGAGTACGATCGCAAGCACAGCTAGGATAAGTACTGTGATAATAGCTGCTCTATCAGAAATCGCGGTATCAGCCTCTAGGTCAATGCCTGGCGGCGAAGGACCAAAGACTGCCGTTATCCCAGGATCTATTGCCATATTTGCGGATTAGTCTAAAAGATTAAAGGTCGTGCATCAGAGCCGCAAAGTAGAGGGTGGACACGTTCATGTACCTGAATGAGGATTGGGCTGCAATTTGCCGCAGTGATTCGTTTCTCCCTTCGGAAATACAGCCGGAATGATGGGAATTGACCATCAGCTGTTGGTATTCTTTCCACCTATAGTTTTCAGCATTGCTTACATGGATTATTGTCCTGTTGGATTCATCGAAATGCAAGAACAAGGAGCGTTGACTAACAAACCAACACAAGGTAGTAGATCTTGGTAAATGAGACTGGCACAAGAATCCATCACCTGCCCTTATCAGACATTGATAACAACCGCACCTACCATATTCGTATCTACGGTTTATCCCCGTAGGCGGATAGCGGACCAATATCCGGCAACAGATCAACATCCATGCTGTGCCGCATATTGCTACTTAACGTCGTATCATAGGCCCTTGCTCTGTCACCGTTGGAACTGTCAACCAACAGCACGTTCATAATCTCTAGTCTTTGATGGAAATATAATTCCGATATCTTCGTATTGAAATCGATGTCAGAAATATTAGATGAGAATCCAATTTTGGCCTTCTATGAATATACATGTCAGACAGCGTCACAAGGTGTTTCTTTCTTGCACAAATAATCCACTAGACTTCCAGATCGGGAAAGATAGAACGACGTTCGTAAGCGGGATACAACTAGACCTGGTGGGTTTGTTGCAACATCACCGGCAGGATATGCAGTTGGTTCTGTCAGAAACTGTAGCGAGATTAATCACCCACGTTCATTAGTTCTTATGGAAATGTCACCGTCTCAAACTTGAAGGAAGAGGGGTTAAGTGACATGCAATCAACACAAATAGACTGGGTCTTCCCTGCATGTTCCCTATTATCCTCTCTTCCTCTGTCTACTCTACACTGCACTTACACGTGAAAACCCCAAGTCTAACAAAATGAGCCCAATGAAAGCGATTAACCGTGCCAATACCCAGGCCAAACCCCGATTCCATCCTCGAGCCTCCTCTCCGACTTTGCACCCAACTCTGAGCGATGTTCCAGAGCTCACAGCCATAGAGCGTGTTGGTCCAAGAGGTTATCTTCGCTATGTCTTCCCAATGCGCCTTGAAGATAACTACAACATTGAACAAGTTCATCATGTTGTACAATCTGGTTACAAGGCTGCCTGTCAAATGATCGGTGTTATGGCATCTATTGTTGTTCCTGACCCTGACGCAAGACAAGCCAATCTTCTGAAGCTAGAAAGATTACCCGCTGATAAGATCGGTCACATGCCCGTTAAGGATATACGGACGACATATCCTTGGAGCTATGCGGATCTCAAGGCAAAATATTTCCCCATCTCGGCTTTCGATGCTGATGTGCTTATGCCTGCTCCTATTTGGCCTGAGCCAGGCAAAGCAATCCCGGTATCTTTGGCACAAGCCAATTTTATCAGAGGTGGCGTCCTCATCGGATGGAATGTCTTTCACATGGTGGGCGATGCAACAACATATCTCACATGGACCAAGATATGGGCCGAAGAATGTCAACGCTGCCAAAACATCGCCATACCAAACCCATTCATTATTGACGACGCTATGATTGCCGATAGAGCTCAAGTCACCAACCCCTTAGGTAAAAATAAGGGACGATCAGAGGACCATCCAGAATATACAGTTCTACCGTTCACTCCCACTGAAGCACCTCCAGCCCTGTTAAGCACAACCTGCCGTGGCCAGGTCTTCTACTTTTCTCCGTCGTCACTTGCCGCTCTTAAAGCTGAAGCCTCACCAGCTAATGCGACAAAGCCAACAGATCAGACATGGGTTTCTACGAATGATGCTTTTTCAGCTCTTATGTGGCGTACTGCTGTTGCGGTTCAGGCACCTATTAGTAGTCTCAAGGATGATGAAGATCCACCTTCTTTCTTCAACATTGCTGTGGATGGTCGTAAGCGAACTGATCCAGCGGTGCATCCTCAGACATTGGGCTGCTTTCTCCAGTATATTTGCGTGTCAGCACCTATTCGAGAAATGCTCACCAGTCTGAGTCTCGCTGATCTTGCCGTTCTGATCCGCAAGGAAGTTTCACTTCGTCTGAACAACCAATTCACCGACGATGTAGTAACTCTCATCGATCAACTGGAGGATGTTACTCGACTGGTACCAACAGCCTTTATAGATGTTCTCGCGAAATCCTCTGTTCAGACATCATGGAGTGAATTCGACTTGGCGTCTGTGGAATGGGGACCTCTGCTTGGTGGAAAGATCGAAGCAGTTCGTTGCCCCAATACGGGTATCCTTCCTGGAGCTCATGTTGTGTTGCCTACGTTGGCCAACGGTGGTGTTGAGGTGGTTTTTGGAACGGAGGGTGAATTGTTGAAGAAGGTTCTTGAGGATCCTCTCTGGATGAAGTTTGCTGAGCCAAGATAGATGCGAGGAAATGTACCTATCTTATCGGCATGATGTTCTAGATCTTGACACTTTACAGGGCTGTATAGTTAAATTTAGCGTAGTGGGATCAACTGAAATTACCAGTGGTATTGTATTGTAACCAATGGTTCTGCCAGCTTCTATCCACAAACTGCACTTGAATCAATAGTTCACAATAGCGTCTTGAAGCTGAGTCTTGGCATCTCCTTATTTCATGCTATTTACTTTGAGAAATTCTCAATTTGAATCAATCGATTTTTTCAATGTCCATCTAGCACTTTTCGCCTCTTCCACCAACGTCACTATGCATATCTCTCAGCTATCTACAGTCCTTCTGGGCTTGGCCGCTCATGTAGCCGCTGGTCCGTGCAAGCCAGAGACAAGCAAGTCTCATGAAACAAGCACAACACTCGAGACTGAAGCTTCCTCCACCACCTTGTTTGAAGCCACCTCTACTATCGGCGCCACAACTTCCGATCCAACAAGCAAAGAAACAACTAGCACACCCCCACAGCAAACAACTCCCGCCGAAATCTTCAGTGGCGGACAAGCCACATGGTACTACCAGAATGGAAACCGAGGCGACTGTGGCTGGACCAACACAGATGATGATCTCATCGTTGCTCTTTCTATAGACAAATTCCAAAGCAGCCTCTGCGGGAAAAGGCTACGCATCTCGACTCTTGGGCCCCGTGCTAAGTCTGTTGATGTCACTGTCGTTCATGGATGTCCTACTTGTGCGGGTAACTCGATTGATTTGTCGACGGGGGCATTCAAGGCTATCGCTGATCTGGACGATGGGTCGGTTGATGTTATCTGGCAGTGGATTTGAGAAATGTTTGGTGAACAGAGCTATACAGGGAGATAAACAATAGACGTATTATCATGTTATTGAGAGAGATGAGAATGAACAATTTGCGTACGGAATAGACTCATCCGTGTCCCAACTTTAAAACAAAATGGATATCCTCCATAGAAAGGCATCTAGTTTTTAGAAGTCCGCGTAGCCTAGGCAGGCAGGTCAGACAATAATTCGCACACTAAGATCATATTAATATAAGTATTTGAGCATTTAAGTTCGAAGACTTCAGGTAAAGCTATCCTATTCTTTATAACAGCCTTACCTAATTATTCCTTTTGTGCTGCTTTTTCTTAATTTACCTGCCCAGGCTTGCTGACGGAAAGCTCCCATTGATGATTCGCAGCCATAAAGCCACAAATACTTGTTAGTGCTCGGATATAATACAAGTTCTACTCAATGAGTGGACATAAGGTCAAACTTAGTTCATGGCGATTTGGATACAGTCAGCAAAACGGCGCCGATTCGTCACCGCCTCATAATGGAGACGTCACCAACCCACTTTGACCCGATGGACCCTTAAATCCGCATGTTTCTTGTGAATATAAGTAGAAAAAGATATTCTTGTCTTTTTGTGCTTATCGTCATCCTTTAGACTACCCATACTTCTTCAAAAATCGTCTCTCTCTCTCTTTCCGCAGGTTTCAACATGGCAGACTCATCGCTCAAGCCATATCGCATCCCTCAGCTGGAGGGCGGCCATCGTCCCGGCTCCGATGCGATCTTCAATTCTCATAGCAAAGATGATATCCTCGACGCTCTCAAAGAGTGGGATTCCCAGCGCATTCTTCTCGTTCACAGCAAGACTCTTGCAAAGAACACCTCTATAATCACCGATCTAAAGCAGGCTCTGGCGTCCCGCCTCATCACCACCAAAGAAGGTGTCGGATCTCACTCCCCATATCCCGATGTAATCGACATCGCCCACAGAATCACAGAAGACAAAATAGATTGTATCATCTGCGTCGGAAGCGGTTCATACTCGGACGCTTGTAAAGTCGCACGTCTAATGTCTGCAACTCTCCCCGCCGGCTTTGGAGAAAATGAGATGGAAGATCTTCTTGACCAGAAGGTAGGGATTTCCCCGCAGGATAAGATGAAGAAGGCAGAGGGCGTGAAACTTATTCTTGTTCCGACGAGTTTATCAGCTGGGGAGTGGAATCATACGGCGAGCTGTACTAACAGCTCCGGTAAGAAGCAACATTTCTCATTGCTTGATGGTGGAGCACCAGATTTAATCCTCATGGACCCTTGGGTTGCTCGTACTGCGCCTGAAGAGCTATGGTTGAGCTCTGGAATACGGGCTGTTGATCATTGTGTTGAGACACTTTGCAATCCGGAATGCGTAAAGTATCCAGATGTACAGGAGTGGTGTGAAAAAGCACTGCGAGATTTGTCCAAGGGTGTTGTTGAGTATAAAGAGGGCTTGAAGCGGGGCAAGGATGGAGAGGATGAGCTTATTCATGGGGTGAGCAAGTGTCAGGCTGGAAGTCGAATGGCGCTCATGGGACTTATCATCTACAGAGTCAACATGGGTGCTAGTCATGCAATTGGACATCAGCTTGGCAGCGTGGGAAAGGTTATGCATGGTATTACGAGTTGTATCATGCTACCTGCAGTATTGCGATACACGAAAGATCGAAACCCCGAGGCGCAAGCCAAGATTGTCAAGATCTTCAATGAGAGCTTGGGCTGGGATGAGAAGGAGGCGTGCGATTGCGTTGCGAGATTGGTGGGGGTTACAGGACTGCCGAGTACGTTGAAGGAAGTTGGAGTGACAAGCGATGAGCAGATTGAGAAGATCATTGACAAAACAATGACGGATGCTATCTTCTCGTTTGGAGACATTGCGACGACGGAGGAGATATCTGCGATTGTGCACTCTACCAAATAGAGCACGAGAGAAGGCCAAAGATAGGACAATAAAACAAACAGAACTGGCCAACGCCAGCATCTAAATCTCTGGCTCTCTCGAGGGTGTCATATAACTTTTGTACGGGTAGGATGACAGGTCCTTTAGCTATTTTATCGATTTACACCAAGAGGTTGGCTAGAGCTAACGACGATGTTGTCTTAATCGCTACGTGGTGACGCTTGTCGCGTGAAAGGTCGAAGAGTATTCTCGTCCATGCGTCCCAGCGAACACCATCATTGGCAGCCTCCTTATGCTGGTCGGAACGGAGAACGTCGAACCGTAGCAGAGACTCGGGAGTATTGGGCGCATTCATACCACTGCTGCGGCAGCAATCGAGGTGTGCAGGTTGTAATTCCAGGCAGGTATCTTTTGTGATTTCTGCAAGCTCTGCGCGACATCGTTTCAGGGCCTCATAGAGATCTCGCAGTTCCCAATTGGCAGCAAGTGATCTTCTACGCTCTGGCGAATGCGCTTAAATTCGTTCTAGCGCTACGTTGGGATCTTCGGGTTCTAATTTGACAGCGACCGATGTTCTGCACTCCGGTGATGATGGTCGAAGTTGATCAAGGTCTACGTGAGGATCGTTGGGTACCTGTTTGATAGCAATTGATGCCCCGCGCCCCGACGCGTCTGCGCGACGTCGTCTGCGGGGGACATGGGAATGTTTATCGTCGTGCGGTCGCTTTATGGGCGGTTCGGCCGACGACTCGATCGATTGTCGAATGTTCCCGAGCCAAAACTCAATTCTTGGGTCTCGAGACATCTGGTCAACGTGGATTCATCGTCAATTGGTGTTTTGCTGGGTTGTTTGTTTGTTGCTTGGTCAAATTACGCTGGCGAGATTAGCACGGGTTAGCATAGTTACGAAATCTGGTGTAATTAGTTTTGGGTCTGAAACAAACAATCAATTTTATAAACACCCAGTACTAGCGGTCAAACAGAAGTAGAGTAAACGCCAACCGGCCGATCAATAATGAACAATAATTGGGTATCATATCGTGACAATGCAGTGAACTCTAATAATAATGCTTCCACAATGGTGGTCGGACAAGCGGAGAGGGCCATTCTGAAAGCACCTTGCGCATCCAAGGCCAATACTCTGTCTTCGCCCAGTCATGTATAACCTGCAGCGCAGTTATAATCTGATAAACGCCCAACTCAGTTTCCGTATTCCCAATGTTGAAAAGACTTTGTCTCTTGTGATGCGGCGTCGAAATAACCATGTACCATCGGTAATTCTTGACCATAACTCCGACGAGGAAGTCAGGGAGCTTCGGTACATTCACCATCGGCCCTGACCTCTGTATATCTCTTATCTTTAATAGCTTATCGAGGAATACCCATTGCGCTGCCATGCTCTGGCCCAGGTGAAGCCTGAAATCAGCGGCTGGGCCATGCGGATGCATCGTCTGTACGGTGAATGCGATGGGTCGGTTTTTGAGTAGTTGGAGATCAAGGTGGCTGAAAATACCCGCAGTAAAGCTGAATCGTAACAAATCAATGCGACAAGCGATGCGTTCCTCTTTATCATAGGGTTCTTCCCGTTGTGGATTGAAGTAGACGCAGAAGTCGACCATTTCGGGAGGCATTGAACTCGTAGTATAATCGGGAAAGAGAGTGGCATCGATCCTGATATGAGTTAGCAGGTAACAGAAGAGCAATTCAGTAATGCTCACGTAGTTCTAAAGTCGATAAAACGGTTGCTCCGTTTATCCAGTGGCCTTAGCGAGACTTCAAGTACCTTCTGAACAATCTCCATATTCCACTCCGATTCCAGAGCCAGATGGTCATTACAGTCATGAGATAGCGCAACCATCTCAGAAGCGAAGTCAAAAGAAGGCGTTTCACCGAGTTGATCGCGTTCATCAGAGTAGCAAATATCCTCCGGGAACATGCTCTTCAACAAGAGCGGGCCAAAGCTCTTGTACGTCTCTACGAACATGGCGCGCTTTGAAGTTGGCAGAATGCCACGTTTTTCGGATACAGCTTCGATTCGTTCGAGGAGCTTAGTGAGGGATGGCGATATCACGTTTTCGAGATTTACGACATTGCCAGCCTCGTTGCGTGCGAGGCGAAGTTGTACAGGTTCCGCTGCATCGTTGCCTACACTGAAGCTTGGAGGGACATTGTATTGCATCGCCGAGGCATGGTTCGTAGGGGCCGCTTCATTATTCGCAGGACGAGTATTGAGAACTATCGGCGAAAAGTCCAAAGGGCCTTGGAGGCTATAGCCGTGCTGCGGCTGGAGGGTGCTCGACGTTATGCGTGGTGGTTGAGGTTCGGCTTGCGACGATGATGATGCACTCAAGAGGGGCGGTTCGTTCATGGGCATGCGATCGAAACCACTCACTCCTGTGTTCTTCGTTCTGCGTTCCGGTGACTCTGCTCGTCGTCGTTTCTGGGGAAGATTGGGCTGTACATCGTCGCGCGGTCGCTTCGGCGGAGGAGCGGTAGGAGGGGCAGCAGGCGAAGATTCGATGGATTCGCGGATGTTCCTGAGCCAACGCTCAATTCTTGGGTCGCGGGACATTGTTTTCTTGGTGAGCAGCCATTGTTATTGTTAATGGCAGTTTGCCCGACAATTTTCTGGTTTGCCATTTCTTGGTTGTCTGGTCAGATTAGATTAGATTGACCCCAGCCTCCTCAAGCCAGCTTATTTCCGAGTTCCGGGGTCTTCATGGCCAACTCATGTGGGGGATAACTGCCGTAAATTCTCACAAAATTGATCAGCTCTAGAGTGCTATTACATAGTATATTATTATACCTTCTAGCCAAGCTAAAGTCAGCTACTTTATCGTGGACTTCCGGACTTGTATTCCTCTAAGCCGCGTTAAATTGCAAGTCAACATGGAATACCTAACACAGCGGCGGTTGCCATAACGCTAGAGCTAATCTATTTCGCAAGAATTCACTGTAATCGCCTTGCTTGTTTCGTTAGTCTCTAGCCCTCTCATCAAACGCGTACCTTTTACGTAGTCAATGTGAGAGGCGGTCGAACGGTTCAACGTTCAGTCAGCCAACTTCTTCAATATTGGGGATTCCATCAATCAAATTACCGGAAACCCCTCCGCACACGTCATTTAGCTATTTAGCCGTGACTCAAGATGTAAGCTTAAACGTGTCCGTCAGCAATAAGCTCATATGAACAAATCGACATTGGAATGGCATAAAATCTCGACTGTCCTCCTCCAAGCTCCATTTCCAAGACTATACCAGTGATTGTACAATTGTATCTCAAAATGGCTAACGAAACAACCCAACAACTTGAGGCCACGGGAGTTAGACTCGATGATCCGATCATGCATGTCCCCGCAGATGATACTCGTCCGACCAGACCGGCCTCCACCTTGGAGGTCGAAGAACCCCATAACGATGAGGACAACATTGTCTATCCAACTGGGCCCAAGCTTTGGTCCACAATGGCGTCAATGGCGATTGCATGTTTCCTCAGCGGACTTGTATGTCATCCCGCAATCACTCTGAGTATGAAGTAAGCTTACCCACTGGTTCGCAGGATCTCACCATTGTCGCTGTAGCTGTACCGAGTATCACAGATGAGTTTCAGACCATAGCAGATATCGGATGGTACTCAGCCGCCTAGTAAGCTCAAACATCTCAGGCCACTAGAGCTCTCTAACTGTATTTCCAGCGGCATGACTCTCAGCGCATTCGTCTTCTTGTACGCCCCTGTCCCCCTCTGGCCAATCAACCCACACTAACTTCTTCAGCTTCGGTCAAATCTACACCCTCTTCTCCATAAAATCCGTCTTCCTAATCGGCATCGCAACTTTTGAGATAGGTTCTCTAATCTGCACCCTTGCCCCATCCTCAGCAATCTTCATTCTCGGCCGTGCAGTAAGCGGTCTAGGCCGCGGCGCCATAAACGGCGGTTTATTTAAACTTCTTCGTCAATGTTTCCCACTCTCTAAACAAGCTATAACGAATAGTTTCTTCGGTTCTATACAGAGTCTTGGTCTTATCACTGCGCCTACGATTGGAGGGGCTCTTATTGATACATTTTCGTGGAGGGCTTGTTTTGGAGTTAATCTACCACTTGGGGTTATGTGTCTTGTTCTTATGGCTTATGGTGTACATGAACAACCTAGACGGAGTGAAGAACAGGTGTTGACCTTGAAGGAGAAGGTCAAGAAGATTGATTATTTTGGAACCTTGTTAGCTGTGCCGGCTATTACTTGTCTTCTCATGGCACTGCAATGGGGAGGTACAAAGTTCGGCTGGGGAAGTTATCAAGTAATCCTTCCCCTTGTCTTCTGCGGGCTGCTTTTCATCGGGTTTGGATTCTTGCAATATCGACAAGGTGATAAGGCTCTTCTGCCCCCAAGAATTCTTAAGCAGAGGAGCATCATCGCTGGAATGTGGTATGGGGCTTGCTGCGAGGGAGTGTTGGCTGTCACGGAGTATTACATGTCCATCTACTTCCAGGGAGTTAGAGGCTATACTCCTACCAAAGCAGGGTTGCTTGCACTTCCTATGGTTGGTGGTTTGGCTATTGCGTTTATTATCTCGGGGGTTGGGACTACCTGGATTGGATATTATTACCGTGAGTACTTCCTCAACCCCCGTGAACTTGAATTGACCAATCTTTTTAGCCTTCATGCTGGCCACGAGTGTCCTAACACCTATCGCCTCTGGTCTCCTCACAACACTTGACCTCGAAGAACAAATCGCCAGAGCCGTTGCCCTACTCACCTTCCTAGGTGTCGCAGTAGGTCTAGGACTCCAAGGTCCACAAGTCGCCCTCCAGGCTGTTCTCCCCATCGAAGACGTATCTCTCGGCGGAGCAGTGATCACTTTCGGGTCTGGAATGGGCTCTGCCTTGTGGATCTGCGCATCAGCAACACTTTTCCAAGATCGATTGGGGAAGGAGATCCAGAAGGCTGCGCCAGGCACAAATACCACAACATTTCAAGAAGCAGGGTTATCTAAGCTTAGAGAGTCTATTGGACCTGGTAAATTGAAGAGCGTGTTATCTGGTTATGAGAATGCGGTTGTTCAAACGCTGTATATCCCACTGGGATTGGCGTTGTTGAGTATGGTTGGGGCTGTTGCAATGGAGCGAAAGTCGATTAAGAAGAAGACATCTTAGAGATGGGACGGCAGGAAGAAATTTTGACTTCAGCAGTTTTCAAGACCTATGCTTTGTATTGTCAGCCATGCATCTAAGGTAAAGCTCAACACTGAAATGCATCGTCTATATAAATTTCACATCATTCTCAATGCTAATATGCTCCCCGTACCGTCTATTGAAAAGCACTCGACGCCTACATATTTATCGAGGTTCGCAGCAAACATAGCAATCATACTTCACACCGCCATTCCCACCCGAGATACAGCCGTCCTAATAAGACAAGATAGTTAGATCGATGAAATACTTGACGATTCAGAAGCTTACGCATTTCCGGACAGACAGTTCCGCCCAGCAGCGCAAGACCCTTCAAAACACGCATTGGCGCTCGGAATTCCACTTTGCGCCCTGCGAAATCTATTTGGACAGTTCGCTGTGACAAGAGAGGACATGGAAAAAGCTATGGCGGCGACTTCGAACTTCATTTTTCTGGTGGATATTTCTTTCATAGAACTGAAAGAAGTTTATGGGGTGCTATAGTAAGAGATAGTATAGGACGAGCATGCTAACCTAGACGGTTACTATAGATGTATTGAGGAGGTCTGATAGAGAAATTTGGGAGAAAGAGATCTCTCAAATAGACTTGGCAACAGCCAACAGGTCGCAGGCTGCATGCGGTATTATCGATTTAAGACTATTTAGTACCATAGCTAAAGACCGTATCATTTCATCAAAACACAATGGGGCCGAGGAGACAAACAGCTGTCAAACGAGTCACGACACCGACTGTTACAGACAGAGGGATCTCCCTGGTCTATGGTTAAACCTAAAGGTCAGGTCTCAGTTCATTCTGCAGTTTTTTTGTGAGCTGTTAAATCCCATCTCTCGGATTCCGGCTAAACCCGATGGCCAGGATAAAGAAGAGGCAGTTATGGTTGGGAAACGGTGCGGCGAGAATATGTAGGTTGATTGTGATTTTTGAAGAAGCTAAAGGAATATTCTGTGATTCAAGTTGTCGTGTATACCTAAAATTATTAGTAGAAGCATTTTGTCTCTTTTGAATGTGTAACCTTGATCTATCTCCATGAAATACGTATAATATCTAACTTATCAATTTTTTTGGATCAAGAAGGGCAGGTAAAAGAAATCCACGACGTTCAATAGATATATATATCGGATCGTATCTTGATAAGAAGTGTCATGTCGTCAACTACGTCATACAGTAGCATCGCAACATCTTAGGTGGCTTGCATGTTCTTTTAACCAATCACACTCTTTGCGCACGTAGGTACCGAACTTGCTTTTGCTAGAGTTTTTCGTGATCTCATAATGTTTAGTCATCTGAGACCCTTATCAGGGGCTGCATGCATACCTAATCAGATTCTGAATTGGGTACGCGCCTGGAAGTTGTTGACACCCAACGTTCGCTATCATACAGCCACCTGACGTGTCCTCATATGGATCGATCGGCGCCATTGACATATCGAGGTCTTAAGCCAGCACCTGCAAATGGCCCAGTCTTCCAACATGTTCCACTGGAACGGCTAAAGCGGCCAGGTGCCAAGAGGAAAGGGATCATCAAATCTGCTTGTTGGGAATGTAGGAAGCGAAAGCTAAAGGTATGGAGCCCAAGTCAACGCCATCTAGCATCGAACTAACAATACGCCTAGTGCAATGGCCAGCAGCCGATCTGCGGAAGTTGTACCAAGTCTGGGAGGGAATGTATTTACGACTCTGATGGCCAGAGACCAAGGCTGAGAGACTTGCAGAGGGCCAATGAGAAGCTTGAAGATGAACTTGACGCTGCAAAGGTCTTGCTAAAACAAGTAGCCATCGGGTCGGATTCTGTGAGAAGTCACGTCTTGCAATACCTGACTGACAATAAACCACTTTTGGAGATACTTGAGTTGCTGAAGGACGAGGAAAGGTCAGCTTTGCGGACTGGCAATTGTAAGGATGAGGAGAGTCCAAGTATGGCATGCTGTTCACGTTGCCTAGGATTGTTACTGACTTTAATGAAGGAAGCGGAGGTGTCAACGGCTTTGTCTTTCATACACAAGACACCGAGGTGCTAAAGGAAGAAAAAGTATCCAAGGAATCAGACGAGCTAGTTCTTGACAGTAAGGACTTTAGTATGTCAGACTTTGCGACAGTGGATGATGGCTTGAGCTATGCCTCGATGCTCCATATATCCACTTTTGCTACAAAAGAGAGTTCAACAGCGCATTCCCCAGGATATGTTTTTGGTCCAGGCGGCATTAGGCAATCAAATCCAAGCCACTCTCATTTTCCCAACTATCAGCCTTCAGGAGTCTCTACGGGCGAGATGCAGAATAGCGAAATTGCTAATCTAGCGAATTCACTGCATGAGCAAACGGCAACGACATGTAGGCTACAACGCAGGAGTCTATTCTTCGAACCACTGTTCAAGCACGACGACTTTTACCTTCCAACTTTTACTTCTTCACCGGTCGAACAGCATACGCCTAACGCTCAAGCACGAGCATCTCAACCTTTTCAGCATCAGGAACAATTAGCCAGCCAAGGGAATGGCCCACTCACAACTTTTGAAGAAGCTCCGATAGCACACCAAGATTTCCAAGAACAGACCTCAGAAGAAGTCTCACCAACGTCACTCAGAATCCATCCAAATTACCGAAATCACTTTAACAATCTCACCCTTTCAAGCAGTATTCGCACAAATGGCTATCCACCTCATATACAAGATGCTCAAATACGGAACATATTCGTCCCAGACTGGGCGGTTACGTCTCTCAACACTATTCCAGACCCAGGTAACCTCGGCGACGCGTTCGGTGATATATACAAGACAGCTACAAGGTTACTCAAAGAGGGTGAGCCAGTAAGTCGCATTATTGGAAAGCATCCGAACATTGCGGCGCTGTATGATCAATCCGAGTTCGATAAGTCGAGCCTTGTATCTCAATGGGCGGCTCGTATGGTTCATAGCGTCAAGTGTCAAGGTAAGTACTTATCGTACATCCGTAATAAGGAGGTTTAGCAGTTAGTTGACTAGTAGTTCCAGGGTATGACTTTACTTGCTTTGCATCCATGAATGTCTTCTGGTATGTGATGCGATGGATGATCGATCCCTCGCCCGAGACGTATGCTGCAATGCCAGAATGGATAAGACCAACGTAAGACCCTTTTGTGTCATTTACATTCTCCCTACTAACAATAGATAGAACCAACCAATTATTCACGCCACACATCACCATGGCCGACTTCGTTCTATGGCCCGCATTTCGCGAACTTGTAGTACAATTGCCTGAACTGCAAGAGCGCATGGCCTGGCTCGCAGACATGTCGCTGTTCATCAAATGCGAATGGCCATATGAGCTTGAACTTGCATTGCAACGAGATCCGGACTCCGGGATCGTTGGCCTCACTGACCTTGCTAAAGTATGAATGTGGCTCCGTTATGTGGGCGCTGCTGATAGTTTACAGAATCATGTCTGGACGTTGAGTTGCTGGTCTGTCGGTCCATCATTTAGAAAGTTCTTATTAAATGCGGATTCATATCTGCAGATTCGAGATATGTAATATCTAATTCTTTTTCAAAGCATACTAGAAGCGTTGCAGTCGCTATTCGTGATCGGATGTGCGGTTTCAGGGTAGTTCCACTCAGATTGTGATTTAGGCTTCATATATGCCAATGGCGTACAATCTCCCATCGAATCCTCTCACTACAGTAGGCACTAGCCTATTCATCTTCCGTAGTATAGTGGTCAGTATGCAAGCTTGTCACGCTTGAGACCCGGGTTCAATTCCCGGCGGGAGAGATCCAGCCACCTGCAACACGCAGGTTTCCATTTTTTGTTCTATTATCTGTTGGTAGTCATGTATCTTTGTTGGTGTTTTTTGATAGGGTAGGTTAATTTTTTGGCCAAACGGGATGCAGATGGCCGATTGAAGTACGGTTGACAATTTCTAATTTATTTATTCGCTACCCGCTCTATGTGAAGTCGGGAATGTTTCTACCACTGATGTTTGTTCCACCTCTTTCGTCACTCGAATAATTTGTCTCGTGCTCTCATCGTCTCTATCGCTTTCCCGATCATCCCCGACTGCGACAACTGATCTGACATTTCCTTCATAAATTCGATGATGCTTTCCACGAACTTGGCCGATAGTGACCAGGTTGACATCATGCGTACCCGCAGCATAAGAGCTGTCGTCTTTTCGTAGTGACTTGAATAGCTTTCGGAGCATAGGCATTGAACCAGCGATGATACCAAGACTGCATTCGACAACTGTCCAGAGGATAATGTTTCCGATACCGTGTAATTGATCGCGAGGAGCAGAATATGCTGGGGAATATGGAAGTCGAATAATTGTTGCGACTGATGCTCTGATAAATGTTAGTAGATGTGACGGCGTGATGATGGGAGACTAACAAAGCACCGATACCCATCACGACGTTGGCCATAATCTTCAGCGTCCTGTGCATCTGAACATTCCAAAGAATGAAAACCGGGACAATAGCAACAGACCAATCCACTACGATATTAATCCCAGATACCACATAGGTCAGCACTGATAGAATGCCCTGGTCCAAACAGGTTCCTGTACTAGGATCCCATGATGCGCTGAGAGGTCTGCATCTAACCAAGCCGACAATACCGGCGACTACTGTGATAAGAATCGTCAATGTTATCAAACCCCAAAGAAATATCTTGAAGCGTTTGTCGGTAGCGATGCGAATGAGTTGGGCGCAAATAGATATCTTGATGAAGAGAGAACTGCTGATGTAGAAGATTTGCCAGAAGGTGACGGCCTAAAACGTTATTATCCAAGGCAGAAAAGAGTATAGATTTGAATAACTTACCTTGAAACCTTCCATTACCATGGCTGCGTTGAGCTTCGAGTCTGGCGTCCCAATACCCGTGAAGCAACCCCAGATAACGATACCATTATGCACCATGCTGAGTACCTACAGCCAGATGTTAGTTACTTCTCTGCGAGACAAGTCACTGTACAACTTACTTCCGCAACGCACATAAGCCAATCCTCAAGACCAAAGCAATTATGCGCCAATCTCAACCATATTCTCATCCCAACAACAATCATACACAGCGGCGTGAAAATAACCGTAAGCGCGAGCAGCGCAGCCGCCAGACCCGTCGGCTGGACTGCATGCCATACTTCCGAATTATTTCCAACCATCCCAGGCGAAAAACAAACATGTGAATACGAAAAATAACAAACGAAAGGTAAAATGTCTAAGCGCTTGGTTTTATTGTTTGTCCCAGGCAAGTGGGTGAACGCCCTACTTCGATCAGGAACGATCTTAACGGCTATTTTAGTCCATGAGTGGGAGTTTTTCGAGTCATTAGACGGCCAGGGCTTTCGTTTGTGAGCCAATACAAAGCTTGGTACGGAGTAGTGTGTTAAAATACGTCGGTAAAAATACTAAATTCTGGTCTGGAAGAACGGATGGATTCCGGGACAGGGAATTAAAGTTTGTTAGCTTGGAGACTTAACTGAGATGGGACGAGATGAGACAGAAAGGGGAGACGGGGAGACCAAGACTTCGACTTTATCTTGAAGGAGCTCATTGATGTACATCATATATCTTCAGCATTGTGTAGTATCTATCTAGATCTGACTTGACAGACTTGGATATATGACAGAAGTTGTTCCTCCAGACTCTTCCTAAAGAATTCCATGCCTCGCTTCTAATCCCAAATCAGGATGAATCGATCCACCACAAAATTGAACCAGGGGAAGGTCTCAGCCGTCCCGAAACCAACACTAGGAAGCATCCGGAGTGGAGTCGTCTAATCTAATCGGAATTCTTCGTTGCACGAATCGCAGCTTCTTCTACGACCAGGGTCCTCAATACGAGTCCTCCACATGTGAGGTGCTTCGTGTGCCGTTTAATATCACTTGTCCCAAACTTAACTGGTGGCCTGATAGTGTATGCATGAGAAAGGGATGAACAGTCTTCCTCATATGGCCACCCGTCAAGTTTGCGACACCAGAAACGGATGTGATCAAACCTATTTATACAGGGTATTCGACCTGACTATGACTCGAAGTGTCTGACTCAACCGAATCTCGGTCCCGATCTTGACGATGCTAGAAATCCTTCTCACATCTTCGGCTAATGTGGGACGGCACTTATGCACGTTATTTTCTAGGCATACCAGGGTCCAAAATCAGCTGAAACCATGGTTGCTGAGGGGTCATTTGCCAAGATAAAAATTCATAAT
The DNA here is from genome assembly GCA_012977745.1 of Fusarium anguioides. NCBI lineage: Eukaryota > Fungi > Ascomycota > Sordariomycetes > Hypocreales > Nectriaceae > Fusarium > Fusarium anguioides. The sequence goes on along the minus strand of JAALXK010000153.1, from coordinate 98,950 downwards.
AAAACCCTCTTTTTTTGCTTTTTGGTCTCGAAATTTTTACTTCATCAGTTACGAATTGCGTGATCGAATCAATCAATATGTCTGTTTACGAGGTCAAGGGCAAGAATGCCATTGTTGCTGGCGCAGGATCCGGTATGCTTGATTAACGCAGTCTTACTAGGATCGAGCGATTAACTCAGTGGTAGGAATCTGCCTCGCCTTTGCTAAACAACTTCTTGCAAAGGGATGTTCAGTTGTTATTGCCGATGTGAAGCTACGACCTGAAGCTGAGGCGTTCATCAAGGATTGGGCTCCCAATGAGGGCGAGCCTACCGTATCTTTCCACCAGACTGATGTTAGCGACTGGGCTCAACTCACATCTCTCTGGGAAACATCCCTCCAGAAACTCGGCCAAATCGACATTGTCTGCAATGGCGCAGGTGTTTATGAACCTCCTTCAAGCAGTTTCTGGGAAGCCCCTGGCATCTCATCTCTCGCTGAAGATAAGGCAGATGGAAGCCCAGGAGTTTACAAGACTTTTGCTGTGAATACGATGGGTCCTATTCGACTGGCACAAATTGCTATGGATTATTGGCTTCAGAACAGACATATCGAGGGTAATTTACTTTGGGTTGCGAGCTGTGGAGGTTATCTTCACGCTTTACTCACACCAATGTACTTTGCTAGCAAAGCAGCTATCGTTAGCTTTGTGAAGTCCATGGGAACTACACGGAAGAGATTCGGCATTAGGAACGCGGCTGTTTGTCCTGGTGGCGTCGATGTAACTCACATATACCCTCGCTCATCTCTGATACCTCTTACTGACTTCTTAACCAGACCCCCATCTTCCACCCAGAGTACTGTCGCGATCACATGCCACCTGGAACATTGAACCTTACTCCAGAACAATGTGCCAATGTCATGTACCAAGTTCTCACCGAAGAGAAGTACGGCGATGGAAACATCGTTGAGACTATGCTTGTCGGAAACAAGGAGAGCAACTCTGTCAACGTGAGGGAAGTTCCGATGGAAGCGTTGTATCCTACTCAGGTAGCTGAAGGAGCGCATACTGCTCTTTATATGGAGGATGAAAAGTTGGCGCAGAAGTTGGCCGCCAAGGGAATGAGAGAATGAACTAGGCCTATCATATCAAGCTAATGAATATCGCAATAAAAGGTCTATAGTTTTACTCATCGCCTTTGCCTATCTTAGGTTAATGAAAACTTGATAAAAAAAAGTCACAAGTTTAATTATGAACCTCTCAAAACTAAAAGCAGAGGGCATTTTGGTGATAACATGCACTATCATTATAGCGCACATGAATCCAGTTGATTTCAAAGACCCTTGGGGCAACCCCCTGGCAATTGCATTCTACTCGGATCGCCTCCCAACTATCCAAAAGCTGATCGAGTATGGCGCGGACATCAATGAGACATTTGTCGGCGGGAAATGGGGTAGTATACTTTACGGGCTTTATGCGGACTTCTTTCAATGTCTGCATGAGCTTGTCAGCTGAGCATAGCCTAAAAGGGATCTTGTTGCGCTGACATAAATGATTACGGTGTGAGATTAGGCATGGCATAAGAGAACGTGCTTATTAGAGGGCACCATGCCCATTGCCTTTATTTCACATCTCTATCAATACTAAGCATTGTCCAGTCTTGCGACATTCTGGCAGCAAACACATGAAGATGCAGATCGCACTTTTCTCTCAGTTGCTTTCTACTATATACCCTTGGACCCATGTTCAACAGATCCCATCAGCTCTGCCGTTCTCAACTGGTTTCAACTCATCATTCTCTTTGTCTCCAGGTCTAATCGCAGAAGCTCAGCTTTCCCATGGCCTGGCAAACAGTATCAACACCATCGTTAACTTTCATCAGTCAAGCCTGGCAAACGGCGGTCCAAAACAAGACGACTTCTACACTCTTGCCGGCAAGCCCGTTGATCTAAGACCTGGCCAAGTCCTAAAAGTACAACAAGTAACCGCCCCTACACAATTCTCAATCACACCTGGATCCTCTCTGAGCAGGATTCTATACGCCACGCGAAACTTCAATGGAACCATCATTCCAGCGAGTGCATACATCCTCTGGCCATATCTGCCACGCAAGTTCAAAGGTAAATCCGAGAAAGCGCCTGCCATCCTGTGGGCTCATGGAACGTCTGGCTACTTCGTCGACTCAGCCCCTTCTGCTCATCGCAGCCTCTACTACGAAAATGCCGTACCCTTTCCCTTAGCTCAAGATGGCTATGCTGTCATCGCTCCAGACTATGCAGGACTAGGCGTGGGGAAATCCTGGGACGGAAGTGATATTCCTCACCAGTACTTTGTTTCACCGGCGGGTGCACAAGATACTCTTTTTGCAATGGAGGCTGCACTTGGCGCGTTCAGCGACCGATTGACTGGAGACTTTGCTATTATGGGCCATAGCCAAGGTGGGGGAGTAGCGTGGGCTGCCGCTGAGGCTTTGGCCAAAGGGAAAGATACCAGCGGCGAGAAGGCATTTCAGACACTGAAAGGATATGTTGGTACTATAGCCATCGCACCAGTCACCAAACCCCTTTTAAACTCCCTGGGTTATAGCTCATCCTTAAACTTGGCCAGCATCTTTCCTGACTTCAAGCCCAGTCAGTGGTTAACACCACTTGGTGTCGCTAGACAGAAGTTAATGAGTCAACTTGGGGGAAGTGTCACAGTGAGCCAGTACCTCTTTCACACAGAATCGCCGACTTTATTGCAGAAGACGAATTGGTATAACTCTTCTTACCATGCTGCTGCATTCGACAAAATTGCCAGTGTTGGAAGAAGAGACTTTGCAGGGCCTCTCTTGGTAATTCAGGGTTCTGAAGATGTTTTCGTGGCTGCTTCGACTACAAACGAGACTATTAAGGATACAGCCGAGATGTATCCTAATAACACACTGAGTTATATGTATGTTGACAGATTTGGTCATACTCCCATCATACAGGGAGTCAGAAGTCTCTGGATGGCATGGTTGGAGGATAGGTTCCAGGGCAAGAAGCAGGAAGATGGCCTTGACAGAACGTATATACAAGGATGGCTTGGCAATGAGAAGTACTTCTTTGGGAGTAATGGGTATCACCAATGGAGTGGAGCGCCGGAGTATATGTACCAGAACCCTGGAGCGATCTAGATCAGGTCATAATCATGGGTACTGACATTACGCTCCAAATGGCTATTAACTCACGATGAAATATGAACCCCTTGATCCTACTATCGTACAAATTAATTCCGTCCCCATTCAAGTGCAGGGCTGCGGTCATCACTTCCAGAACCTCATTTCTGCTCCTCACCAACAAAGTCAATCTTTCCTGTATTTCCCAGCCCATTCAACCACCTCTCTACATCCGAAGAAACACCCCTAGCAAACTCATCCTCAACAACTCCAACTTGCCAAGCATTACTCATAATCAACCCCCCGTCTTTGACAGATATAACACTGAATATCAAAGCTGCTCCATAAGCAACGGCAGTCTGGGTAAAGTACGCGCTTTCGACAATCCACTTGTTATCCCCTTCACCTAGTTTGTTTTGGATGACTCCCAGGTTACTTACCTCGAAGGCGAACTCTCTTATCTTACTGTGATCTTTCAAGTATGACTCCCAATTTGAGATGAGCTTCATCAAACCGACTGTGTCGTTCTTGGTGCCCTGACTCAATTTCGTTGATAGCGTTTCTCTTATTTTCTTGGCTGATGCCCAGACGGTATCCTCTAGAGTTTTATTCTTTTCCGAATTTGTTCTTGCTTCATTGAGCTCTTGTCGGATTTTGGTAAGGAGGCCTTGGTCGAAGATATACGGCCAGTACGTGACACAGTTGATAACCGTCTTATTTAGATCAACTTTAGACTCATCCTTTTGCTGAAACTGTCTCATACACACAGGTGTACCACATGCGAGTGCTCTAGCGCTGTCCACAGGAAGTCTGGCAGCCATCGACACACAGATCAGTGTTTCCAAAAGGCCAGTAAGGGTTGTCTCATGATGACGACAAGTAGATAGGACAGCGTTCAATGCTTCTTTGGCAACATGCATTGATGCAAGATGAGTCTTGGTGTGTTTTTCCTGCACAGGGGCCCAAGTCGCCATATGCGGTGGTTGGGTCGACTTTGACTGTATGAACTCTTTTCTCAGTTCGGATACCATATAGTTCAGTGACGTTGGGAATTTGAGGAGATCATTCATTAGGGGTGTGATTTCGGTTGGTGGAACTTCGAAAGATCGGTCTTTCAAAGTGACGGTGCTGTTGTTTGGATTGTTGAGGCATGCCAATAAAGTCTCGTGAAAGATCTTGCCGCTTTTACCATCTCCTGCTGTATGATCCCACGCGAAAACAATGTCGATGAAACGAGAGTCGACAGATTTAAGTATGACGGCCCTCCAACAGGGTTGCGTGTCGACTTTAGTGTGATGGTTATTAATCTGCCATTCTAGTACATCTTGGAGGGTTTTCTCATAGTTTTCGGACTCAGAGACGGTCTGCCATGTTATATGGTTGTTGAAGTCGATACGATCCAGTCGAACCCAGGACGGCTTTTTGGATTCTATATTGATGCGACCAACTGTGAAGAGCGGGTGCTGAAGAATAGTACGGGCGAATGCATTCTCGACAGTATTCTGTAGAGACTCTGTATCCGCAGTCAAAACCGCTTCTGGGATATTATATCGACAGGATATAGCGCATCCGACACAAATCTGCATTGTATGTTGAACATTTTGGTAGCATTCACTGTCCGTGATCAGTCACTTGGCCAGAAGAAATAGGGAGAGATAAAACGAACAAGGGACTGAGCTTTCTTAATACTTTAGGTTTTTCTTTTAAACTTTTAGAGCTTTTTTGACTGCGGAGACGCATTGCAACGGTTACAGAGTTTTATCAACAGTGGAAAGCAAAAGATATAAATACAGAAACGCGATCAGGGGAAGAGAATGGCGGGATATGAATGGTATGCTCGGACTCGCTGTCCGCGGACTCTCAGCTGGTCCAGCCAACAGCAAATTGCAGGAGTGTCTAGCCAATCAGCTTGCCTGTAGAATCTGTAAGCTCGCGGTTTTTCCACCCATTTTCTCTCCCTAGTGCTTTACCTTATCCTGGTTAGGGAAGCGGTCCACTTAATACGTGCGCGTGCGGCGTTTGGCGAGCAGACGAGACATTTTGAAGAGATGATTGAGCCAACTACATACGATGGATGTACCCAATACACTAATAACATTCTCTTTTGTCTTTCTTAATTATATCATTAACTAATTGCTGGCTCTGAAGTATCTTGACCGCCATTGTTTCTTCTGGGAAAGTATTTTGCTAACCACATTTTAGCCAGCATCTTTTTAGTAATAACCTCAAGATGGAAGTTAAGAGGAATGCCAGAAGTGGCATCAGGTACCTGGGATAGATAGTCGTCCAAGGCTGTCGAGGGAATTGATATCAAGTATTTTGTTCTGCGCCATGTCCATGTCTCCCAGTGCAGATAGAGTTGACTTGAGATCAAACTCCGAGAACTTTTTCACGCCCTTGGCCACGTTGTTAGCAACGCTTGAGATCAGAGAGACATGAGACGTAACTCTCTGCGTACGAAATAGACTCTTCATGTCATTGCCGCCCAACAGCGCTCCCGTATCAATTTTCGCCTTCAAGCTTGCAGCCATAGAAGCCAGCTCTTGATTATTATTTCTGGCATCAAGAATATGCACCAGACCAACAGAGCAAGACCCATATGTCACACCAGACAAAATGCTGAATTTCTTATAGTCCTCTTGATTGGCAACGGTCTCTGCATTCTCGACCGGCTCAAAGCTGAGCTTATCGTTGAGAAACACCTTGTTCCAAGCACATATTCTCTTATTCACGTTGATAACACAGGGAGCGAGAATAGATGCATTCTTATGGATGCATGACGCATAGATGACAAAAGTTCCAGTGATGCTGTGATTGGAGGATTGTTGCGCTGTCTGGCTGCGAGCTGCTTCGCTTATTCCACTCTGAACATATGGTCCCAAATTTCTCATAGATTCGTAGACAGATCGTGCTACAGTACTGGAATGTACTTCGCTTGAGGATGCGTTCGGGTCGAATTTAAACAGCTGAACGTCCATGCGGATCATCTCAGTGCCAAATGGTGCAGCCTTGGTTCCAGTCTTTGGCAAAGTCGACTGGAGTTTCAACCTGGCTTTCAGACGCATCAAGCTGTTTCCGGAGAGTTTTGAATTCATTCTTCACGGCGATCCGCTCTCTACCATAACTGGCAGCAGCTTCAGCAATGTTTTCATTCATTTCATTGAGAGCTTGATCAAGATTCTGAACATCAATGTCCAGGCTCATGAGTTCGTTCTTGGTCATTTCTAGCATGTCGCTAGTCGTAGCATATTAATATGGGGAAGATCTTACCAAGGTTCCGTTTTGAGGCTACATAAGAGTCCAGTTCCTCATGCGTGCTGTCAAGACGTGATTGAAGTCCTTCAATGGGTGGAATCTATCTTTTATGTCCAGCTCAGCAAGCATGACAGCTGAGTGTCAATTCAGCGCTAATGCAGGAAGACAGAACTATTGATCTCTTTTTTCCTATTCAACATGCATATCTTGTGGCTCTCTGGCCTGGTGTAGCTCAAACCGGTATATGCAGCAGTGAGATTACCCTATATGGAATACTAAAACTGCTAATTATGCATGGTCTCTACCTGGAAGCAATCATCTAAACATAAGAATGTAGCGAAAACTCGATATCACTGTATGTCATTACGGAGTGCTACCTCATGCGAAAATTAATTAGCAACGTGCAGGAAATACGGGGAGTTCCATTTCACATCAAGGCTAATATTCTTGAAGCACGATCTTCACTAAGGTTGAACAAATCAGGGGGCTTTTGGGTCAGATCCATATATTCAGGAATTAACGAAGACTAAAATCAATCGGGAATGTTCGTCGCATCATAGAAATGCCAACAATTGTCTTGAAGAGGTTGGTAAGGTGATTTCTTACCGAATTTGATAGTGAGGGAGAAACAGGTAAACTATAAATAGATACAGAGTAGACCAAGCGGAACTTAGCATTCTTGGCAGTCATATCATTGGTGAGGATTCTCTAGCCCCCCATATTTATTAGCTTTGAACCTTGTCTTCTTGAGTCGTGCCTCCTCGTGTTCGGTAGCTTGGCCGCACATCTGCCGCAATTCATCTGCAGCCCTGTCAATGACTTCGTCATTTCTTTGCATATCTTTGCTTACGTAGCTATCAGCGCAACGCTACATACACTTCTCCCCGTCACCGCTGATTGAACAAAGTACGACCATTCATACATTGACCCGCTTCACGTCGGTCGGATATGCCTTTCAGAGGCCTTGCGGCATTGAGATTGAGTTTCGCATACAAGGAAGCCTCGGCAGTTAAAATCTGTCTTGATCAATTGAGACCTGGTGTCTGAATCAGCCGTAAGATAGCACGCCATTCCCCCCTCATTGATATATATATATCTGACCGTGTTTAGTTAGGGCTATATAGAGCATGCGCTCTCAACACCATTCTTTCGTCACAGTGCCTATCCCTCGGAATATTCCGCACGAGGTTGTCGTGGATTATCTACAGACATATGAACCAATTCTACGGAACAATCCATGCATGAGGTCCTGGGAAAAAGCTGATCTGGATCATCAAGTCGTTGTCAATGATAGTTTCTTCGATTCAGCAGATCCAAATCAGAGTTTGCGCACATATAAAGCTTATGAGGTTGTTCGCCTTGGACCTGGAGTTGAGAGGGATGTAAGATGGCCTATTACTTTCCAAAGAGTTCCAAATGGGATAATTTGTCGGACTGATGCATCGGCGGGAGTTAAAACTTGGACGCAGTGGTATGTTAAGCCGCGACAGAGTGAAACAGCAGATGGAGTCAGTACTCCGAGTACGGCTACCCCGTCAACACCTGGGGAGGAAGAGTTTGAGTTATATGGGATTGTTACAGTGGAAGCTCATAGGATGTTGATGCCGTGGGTTATGGGCAGCACGAAGAACATGCAGGCTGCTATTGCGCAAGGTATGGTGGATGAAGTTTGTTCCAAGTTTAGTTCTGGCGAGCTTTCATAAAACTTGTATCACTTGAGTTGCATTGTCTCTTCTCGCCTAAATCTCGGCTACATCTCCATTTGTAAAGCGATATACAAGCTTCTTCCGCCAGATTACCCTCAAAAACCTCCTCTTCCGTCGATTCCAAAGAAGTCACCAGCAAATATTACTGGTTAGCCAACTCAGCATCGCTTTGGCAAAGCCCTTCGGCGTGTTCGCTTCTTAGCCAACTCAACCTCTTCATTGCGTCGACGAACCAAACCGGGAAGCCTTTGACCACTTGCATAAACCCACTGAGGAAGTTCCTGAGAAATGACCGTGTTTGGATCTTCCCCACTGTTAAGACGTTGAACTAGAGTCGAAGATTCGGCATTTCCACAGCCCATGTTAAATGCCCAGCTGATTAGAGCACCGTACTGATTTCTGTTGAGCTTTGCTTTGTTGTTGAGCATAGCTGTGATGCAGACTTCGAATTCCTGCAAAAATAATGCGTTAGTGATGACAAATGGGTTTGGAAGGAAAGGCAACGAACCTTCATATCTGCGGCGAGAAGTTTCTTCCCATTTGCGATGGATAGCGGAATTGGATACTTGACTTCGCTGCACCGAGGCGCATCGCAAAGATGGCCGTATCCGACCGTTGGATTGCCAGTTGGGTCACTGTCTAGAAGCAGTATTAGTTAGGAAGACCCCCGTTGCAAACAGTCTACTTGCAAACATCGGGCCTAAACCCTTCAAAGCTGGCGATGAGGTTGACAGTAGCTTGGTTTGACTTAGGTGCTTTACAGGAAGCACATTGTGCTGTCACATGTCCACTTGAATCTGTGTCCACGTAGTAGTCAGAGACATAGCAGCCATACGTCGTCTTGTCCCAAAGAGCGTTGCCCTCGATGTTGGTTCCCTCGGTCTGACAGGTGATGGTCACGTCGGTACCCTTTGCGAACTGCCTTTCGATGGAACGGCTTATAGTGGGACCACTTCGACATCTCACGCCTTCATCAGTGATGAGAAAGGCGTTGGCCATTAAGATGGCGAGAGCAGAGAGGGCGAAGAAATAGTTTCTCATGATGAGAGTAGTAGAAAGTTGCCCTCGAATAGATCAGAATGCCGTCTTAGATTACATGCCTAAGACGTTGGCGACATCGCACTCTTTTATGTCTATTTTCATGCTTTGTTCGCTACTATTCAATGTGTTGTTGAGAATTGACGTATCAGTTACACAGCCGACAGCCAAGAGACCTCAAAAGAGACGCCAAGATTGTACAACCTGGGGATCAATATGTCTCTTCGCGTAAACAGAAGGTCGGGGATTTTCTTTAGTGTCGTGCAATCTTTGTTAGACTTTGGGCATATGCCTTTCTTCGGAGCACAGATCGATTCTGTCAACTCGTATGCAGTGAGCCTCTCCTCACGAGTCACCACGTGTGAAGTGACCCGAACCTCGAGACTTTGTAAACCTGGCTTGAGACCCGAACTCATGGAAACTCTCGGATGAAATGAAAAGAGTAATTGTGGTCTCAAAGTCTTAGATAGAATTGATGTTTAGATGCTATAGCTGTGGATAGCGATGCCTCGCGCCCATCCTCGTCCAATGTCCCAACTCTAATAGACATAACGGAAGTCAAGATTCTTCCTATCAGTTGCATCAGAAATCTCAAGCTGCTCAGCCTCATCTTGCAGCACAGTACTTGTCTGCTGGAGCTCATCCCTTCGCTTGTTCTCCCGAATTAACACGAAGCGCAACACAAGCATCGTAACTGTCGAGACGCCGAAGCAGATCGTAGTAGCCAAGAAACCACTCTGTTATGATGTCAGTCCGATCCCAGCTGCCGTCAATGAGCGGCCAACTTACCGAGTACTCCGGGGCTTCAGAAGGGAAGAATAGAAAAGGGCCGACGATGTTACCAGCCGTGTATCCAACAAACAACATCGCGGTCGCTACACTCTTCTTGGTAAAGCCCGCAACGTTGGATGCCACCAAGGATAAGGAAACCGGGAACCCGGCAGCAAACGCAACGAATATCCACAATCCAAAGAGCTTGCTGCCTTGGTTGGGACCGTAGCGGACTAGAAGCGAGCCCGCCAAACTGCAACGGTTAGATTGTGGCGTTACACCATATCGGATTCGCTTACCTGATTAAACTAAGGCCTGCGCCGATTATGGTTCTATAGCCGTTGAAGCGACTGCAAAGGTATGTGGACCCGAGGGCGAAACAAGCGAGGATTGCACCCATGGGCATGTTGAGAAGATAAACTTGGAATCTGCTAAACCCAAAGCCTGTCATGACAATACTACTAAACTGTACTTTGTTAGAAAATCGCTACTGTTGAAGCAAATGCTGCTTACTGTTGTATGTGCACCGTTGGGGATGCTGAAGGCGACCTGATAGATCACCAAGAGTAGCACGTTAGGATCCTTGACGACTTCGAGAACTTGATCCCACTTGAAGCTATTGTCCTTCATGCCCGTTTGGTTGCTTCTGATACGGTCGATGGCATCGATGCGCTGTTTTTCGTTGAGGAATCGTGCGTTGTTGGGTGTATCGGGGAGAAAGATGACTAGAATGATGGCCCAAACAAAAGTGATGAGACCAAAGATGATGAAGAGCCACTACAAGTTAATAGTCAGCTGTGGATATTCCATAAACCTGTTAATGATCAACTTACTCGCCAAGCTGCAAGAGCGCCACCAATATGAGCAATACCATAAGCTAGCAACCCTCCAAACGATGTTGCAATAGCATTGCCTAAAAACCAGATGCCGTGTCTGAATGGTTGTTCCTCACGTTTGTACCACATTCCAGTGATGAGCGAGAAACCAGGGGAGATGGAAGCTTCTGCTACACCGAGGAAGAAGCGAGCGACCAACAGCCCAGGAAACGATGAGACGGCGGCATGGCAGCAGAGGACAATAGACCAGGCGAGACTAGACCCGGCGAGATATTTTCCAAGTGGTAGGCGAACCATCAGCCATGATGCTGGATAGCTGAAAGCAAGATAACCGAAGTAGAAGGCGCTGCTGCACCAACTATATTTTGAGCCAGTCAATTCCTATTCATGTTAGAGTCGTCAATCATCATTCGACTAGAAGTTACGTACCAAGTCATCAATAATGCCCATAATAGATGAAAAGTTGAGTGACTGTTTATCGAGAAACTGCAAGGTATATGAAACCAGCAGCAAAGGCATAAGACTATCTCCTGTGAGCATCATTTCCCCCAAACATGAGACGAACAAAACTTACCAGAGATCAATTCTTCGAAGAACCATTCTTTGGCTATCATCCCCTATGACTTGCGTCGAGCCTTGAATACTCAACGTCCCAAGCGTCCTTGAGTCGTTGTCCTGAGGACAAGTGTTTTCTTTCTTCTCAGATAACATTGTAGCTTTGAAAGGGATGTGCTTAAGTGAAAGAGAACCAAAAGGAGGAATTGGCTGAACTTAAGTAGATAAATCACAAGCGAGTCTAGATCCTTGATGCGAATCGAGTGGCTTTATCTCCTGAATCTCCACCCCCGCATGTTTCCTCTATAATCTGGGGTTTATCTCTTCAAGATGGACCAGTGGTGAAAAAAAAAAGAGGTTGTTGCATTACCCGCGTGAAACAGCCGTATGTTTAGTTTCTCAATGCTCAGGTGGTGATTGGTCAAATCGGCAAATCAGAGTTGCGCCTATACGGATTCGAAACGTTTGGCGAAGATGTTGCCGATTGGTTAATTCGGCAAAGAGATAAGCTTTTGCGAAATGTATACTGTGCTAATATGTCATAAGGTGAGCTAGTGATGTGGCTGCTCTGCTGCAATCCCGGATCCGACCGATTAGGAATGTCATCCGGATGCGGGGATGATTGATTCGGGGCTGGTGTTGTAGCGGTCGAGATGCATCCAAAGATTACAGTATGATAATAGTTCCGCGGCTTCGGCAAATGTGATAAGATGCAATGACGCGAGGTTATCTATGTGGCGTTGAAGTTGTTGGATGTGCCCTGTTTACATGTGAAGACCATTGATGCCTGACCTTCTTCGTAGGAACTTGACAGACGCCCACGAGGGAGGAAGTAGCAGATATGTAATGATTTGTTGAATAGCTACGAAAAAGGGACAGCATCATTATGGCGAAGGATATCAAAGAAGATAATCAGAAATCAACGATTTTCATTATGTTTGCTAATTTGCTATAGTCTATAGGCAATTGGCTCAACATCTCTCTTGAACTCATCCCTTGCCTTATCCATCAACTCAGGCTGCAACAACATTTCACAAGCCGTAGCAGCTAATCCCTTTCCACAATCCAAAGCTCTATCAAGTGCTTCTCTCGTACCGGCTGCCTCTGCAAATTGGGGTGTATGAGGTTGAATAAGAGGATCTTCTGTTCCGATTGAGAACATGGGATGAATTCCTGGTAGACAGTATGTTACGTTGCCTAGAGCTGTTAGTTAAGATATTGAAGGTAGGGGATGAAGGGAGCTTACCCATATCTGTTGATGCACCCATTGGTGGTTGATTTGCATCACCGATGTAATCTCGGCCAAAAGCCTTCATGTGTTTTGTAAATTCACCCGACATACACAGGTTCGGTCGAAGTTCCATGTAATCTTGATCTCTGCCTTCTGTTAGAACAAACTTTCCAAACTTTCAAACCAAACTTACGATTCACAACTGCACTTCACCTCGCAGCCCGTAGCCTTAGCTCCAGCGTCAAAACACGCCTCAACTTTCTGTGTAAGATCTTTGACCTGGTCAACTCCGGCAGCTCTCAAATAATACTCCAACTCTGTTGAGTCAGGAATAATATTTGGTTCTGAACCACCATTACGAATAACACCGTGAATTCGTTCAGTAGGTTGAAGTTGTTGTCTGAGGAGTGAGATGTTGACGTAGGAAGATACAACAGCGTCGAGCGCATTCTTTCCATCCCAGGGTGCATTCCCCGCATGAGCACTCTGTCCCGTAAAAGATACCTTCATCTGTCTCCTCGCACTTGACCTCGCAGCTGAGACACCATCAACATTTTGTGAATCTTCTGGTGATAGACGACCTGTTGGATGTGCCATAAGACAAGCATCAACACCTTCATAAGCACCAGCTTTGATCAAGTGGACTTTTCCACCACCGCCTTCTTCAGCGGGTGTTCCGAGAAGTCTAACTCTCCCAGCTAGCTTCCCTTCACGTATTGTCTCGGCCGTAGCAATAAATGCTGCGATGGAACTTGTGGCGATGAGGTTGTGACCGCAGGCGTGGCCCAGACCAGGAAGGGCATCGTATTCGGCGTTGAAGACGATTACTTTACCGCCTTTGCCGAATTCGACTTCGAAGGATGTTTCGATGCCGTACGCGTGTCTCTTGACGTTATATCCGAGACGTTGCATGAGATCGCAGATATTGTCGTGGGCTTGGAACTCCTTGTAGTTGAGTTCTGGGTTATCATGGATCTGAAGATGTTAGAAAAGCTTCGTCAAGAGTTTTTTTAGTGGTGAGCTTACCTTTTTGCAGATTTCTGCCAAGTCTTGCTCATGATGAGCTATGGAACTGGAGATTTTCTGATAAAGTTGTTCAAAGTGAACACCAGTCTTGTGCTGCTCATAGATCTGCTCGTTGGAAGAAGACATGTTGAGCTTCTGTTCGGCGTTCGTTTGTGATAAGCAGTGGAATTACGCCGGGGAATAAAACCCAGGCCCGAACCCCGGGCATAGCTATCTTATAAAGCAAAGCTGCAGCTCACTTCAGTTCCAGTGGATCAACCAACCATGACATATCCATCCTTTCAGGGTTCCATTTGGAGACATTCCGGGTAAACAAATCAACTCATGAATCAGGAAACTCCGGCTCTCGTCAGATGCCTGTTTCTGGCTAGATTAGCCCAAGCACTATATACAGGGGGTCTGTGTGGCAGGATAACATGAGCCGAGGCCGCCAAATAGCCGAATCGTCCAATCGTATCCCGGGAATCTGACGTTGCAGTTGAGGCTGAAAGTTTCTGAATCGAAAATTCTGACTCGATTGCTTGGGACTTGTACCGATAAGCTGGAGATTTGGTATCGGGTAAGGGGTTTTCTGTTTTATCTTGATATAAAGGATATGTATGAGGATATTTTGCGTATTTTAGATGACGCGAGACGAGTATAATTCTACGGATACCAATCTTGGATCTATATCCGTAGTGGAAACACCAAAATCTGTCCTTGGCATGATGAAAAGATCTGATCTGGGAATAAATATTGGGCTACTATTCCCATATTAGCTCAAACTCTACTCCCTTTTCCGGGAGTCGAGGCCACTTCCCGATACTCCCCATGTCGCTTGGACTTTCCAAGCCCCATTTGCAAATCTCATATCCGATTTTCCAGCTACTAAAAAAGCCCACCCCGGAAAGCCACGGGTCTAGAGGTTGACAGTAAGCTTAGGAAAAACGATAATTTCACTCACTATTCCCTCGCTATGCAACCGTCGCATTAAACGCATGACAAAAACTAATGTCATCAGCCCTATCCCCGACCTATCCCCGCATTCTTACATGACTCGAGCCATGCCACTTCCTTCGCCTATTGCAGATCGCCAAAGAGCGAGGTCAAAGAACGGTATATTCCGCGCCCCCGGGATCGCTTTCCTCTTTTTGTAGGATGACCCTTGCTAACGCCCGCAACAAGGATGTTTGACCTGTCGGATCCGAAAAGTCAAATGTGACGAGCAAAGACCTGTCTGTGGGAGATGTAAGAATAGCCCTAATAAATGCGAGTGGCTTGAACCTGGTAAGGCCTGGAGTGTGAGGGGAAAACCGGTGAAGAGGGGAGGTCCAAGTCATGCGAGTCCTATGGTCATTGCGTCGAATGAATCGCCGACTGCCAACCTTACAGATGGAGGGGGCTCTGTCAGCCCAACGAATGTCGTGGGTTATGAATCATCACGAACGCTGTCAGAGATTCATCTGCCGTTAGCAAACTCGCTTCAGCTGAGTCAAGAGGATCGAGTCGCATTTGCACATGTTCCAAATTCGACTATGGTGTTGAGTTATGGAAAGCTTTGGCCTTGGAGTTGTTTCGCGTATATTTATGCAAATATCGCGAGTCAGTATCCTGGAGTCATGAGAAGCTTCATCGCAGTTGCGAATATGGAATTACGAGCGAAGGATCTTCTCATCGCGCAAGCGGCTACCGATCCAACAGCATCCCTGGAACGTGCAAGTCGGCTTGGTGCATCTGCAACCGTGCATTATACGCAAGCGTTGAAAGATCTATCATCCTTGCTAGACTATATTTGTCAGACGGCGCAACGAAGCTGTGACATTGATGCTTTGTTTGTCATGTGGTTTCTGATCATGAGGTACGAAGCTTATGATTCAGAAACCACCGGTGCATCTTTGTTACATCTCGATGGAATACGGATGTTCCTAAAACCATATTTGCAAGATGGTGGGGAATTGAGTGAGAAGAAGTTGCCTTGTGTAGCACAAGCCATGCTTCTCTATACCCTGTAAGTCAACAGACTCAAACAGCGATATCATGTGTACTCATATGGTGCAGATACCTCGACGCAGATTCAGCAACCGGCAATATGAATAGCGGCCAATTCTGTTTAGACTTCCTCTCCCGCGACGCTCATGATTACATATCCCACGAACATCTCTTCCTGAGCGTAAGATCAGCTTTACCCAAAATGTGGGGGGATCAATATCCTGTATCAGAACTCCTGGATGACTTGGAGAACTACAGACCCCTACGGCTGTATCATCTCTGCCAAGGCTCCAAGCTTGAACTGCTCCGACTGGCTAGATCGGCAACGCAGGATGGATACAATGATCTAAGAAAGCTATGGCGACATATTGAAAATATCGGTGACGTATGGTAACCCGAGTGGGGTGAAGTGATCTTCTTGCTAACAAGTTTTAGGAATTCTCAGATATTATCCTCCTGGCAAAAAAGATAGCCAGCTCGGGCGGAAAGCGTCTTATGTGGACAGTATACTCCGCAGCACTAGATTTCCATGCCCTTCAAATCCTTTGCTCAACCTTGGACGTCTATGACGAAACGCCTTTCAAACCAGAACCTTCCCTCTCATACATCTTCACCGTCGCCACGAAAGCACTAGAAGAAGATTCTCGACAGGTATATCGGTTTATGTGGTCACTTTCTGTAGCTTTGAGTAAAAGTCCAGATAATCAATCCTGGCTATCTGCGCAGCTCACGAGGGCACGAGTTTTGTTGCCGAGGTTTGGTGTTCCGGGTTTGATTTTGGAACAATGTGGAGGGTTGAATATTGGTAATGAGGGGACACAGTAACTCGTTATCACTATTGTATTGTATGTAAATCTCCCTTTATTTTTTTTCATCATTATATCTCTACCTCTATGCATCGATGTTGAAGGACTTCTTCAAAGGAAGATCGCGACTACTTCCACCTGCAAAAACAGTGTAGTTGCCAGACTGCAGAACCCAATCTTGCTTTACAACATCCCAAACGCTCAAATCACGTCTAGTAAGCTCAAAAGGAATCTCTACAGATTTGCCCTTCTCAAGCTTGACCTTCTCAAAGCCACGGAGTTGCTTTGGTGGACTATTGGGGATGGCCACGTAAACTTGTGCAACCTCCTCACCCTTCCTTTCACCGACGTTGGAAACGGTGGCTTGTACGGTTGCAAAAGTACTCCAAAGGTCTTTATCCGCAGAAGAAGCACTTGACTCCTCGACTTTGACGGATAAGGAGGAGTACTCGAACTTGGTGTAGCTCAGACCATAGCCAAACTCATATCTCGGTGCAATAGCCCGATCATCAAAAGATCGATAATCAAGATAAACACCCTCCTTGAAGTCACACTGCGGATCTGTACTTCCCTCCTCCAACTGACAAGGTCCATAAGGCGTATAATCCGTCTCATTCTTTGCAAGAGTATACGGTAACTTCCCCGTAAACTCCGCCTCACCATAAAGAAGCTTGACAAGCGCCTTACCACTATCTTGTCCGGGTAAATGAGCAATGATAGTAGCGGTAACATTAGGATGCTCGATCCATTGGTCAACGAGGCGAATCCCAGCTGCGTGGATGATGACGACTGTGTTGGCGCATTTAGATGCGACGTTGAGAATAAGACCGTCGCTGAAATCGTCGTGAAGACCATCGCGGTCCCATCCTTCGGTTGCCATGGCGTTGATAAAGACGAGGCAGACGTCTGTGGCGCCGTTGACGTCGGGGTTGAAGGATGAAAGATCCCAGTTTACCCATCCGCCTTCTTTGGCGAGTCTTTGCTGGATGGCACTGAGGGGCTGGTTTTGTTAGTCACCCTCCCCGTACTCGGTGATGGCGCAGGATACTTACATCGCTGATGTATGGTGGCGAATTAGCAGCAGCACGTCCACCAGAGACAATCGTTCCACCTTTAGCGGCTTGATCAAAATGTTCTTCGTTCCCAAGAACAGCCTGTCCCATCTCCGGTGAGGAAGTATAACCCAACTGAAACAAAACATCAGTGTTCTTTGTATTCGCAACAGTGGCATCATATCCAAACACGGAGATCATCTTGGGTTTCTTCAAAGGCAGAGTGTTGTTTTCGTTCTTGACGAGTACATGACCTGCGATAGCGCCCTCGAGCAAGGTTGGTCGTGACTCTGGAATTCGAGCTTCGACCTGTTTATGAGGAAGGGAGAGGTTCTTCATCCCGATACCGGGGGTTGGAAAGTCAATGTCTTGGCCGGTGAGATACCAAGCAGCCAGAATTCTATACAATTCAGCAATGCACTCTCGTATTGGAAGGAGACAAACCTTGTAGCCATATCAGTGATCCTCTCCTCCTTAACAGTCCCATTCTGCACAGCATGCGTCAAATTCTCACCCCAAAATCCACCCATGGGCATAACCATATCCAGGCCAGAATTCGCGCTCTGAAGATTATGCTGCGCGTTCCAATCCAACAAAACAAACCCTTCAAACTCGAGCTCTGATTTTAGTACTCCATTCATGAGCTTGCTATTCTCACATCCGTAAGTTCCGTTAATGCGGTTATATGCGCACATCACTGACGCGACACCGGCTTTGACAGAGTCGACGAAAGGCCAGAGATAGTATTCGTGAAGAGTTTTGTCGTCGATGTTAGATGATACTGCTTCGATGCCGTGGTAGGGACGGCGGTATGTTTCTTGTTCGTTGGCGATGAAATGTTTGACGTTGGCGATTACTCCGGCGTCTTGATGGCCGATGATGGACTCGGCGGCGAGTTGGCCTGTTAGGTAGGGATCAACTGAGAAACCTTCCCAGTTGCGGCCACCGAGTGGTGTTCTTCCCAAGGGTCCGACATTAGGACCGAGGAGAACGTTTACTAGATCAATCAGCGACTGCAGTTCACTAAAGAATTAGAGTACTCACCTCCTTTGGCTTTGAACTCCTTGCCCATATAATAGCCTCTCTGATACGTCAGATTCTTATCCCAACTCGCACCAACATGTAGAGCGGAAGGGTAAGAATTGACTAGATCAGTCGCTCTCACACCATTACCCGCATCATGAAGACAAATTCCCGGCCAACCCAGCCTTGGAATCGTCCCAGTATTTCCAGCACAAACATTATCCGTGGCAAAGCCTCTTGTGACGTTGACTTTCTCTTCAAGTGTCAATCTATCGACAAATTGCTGTGCTTTGGCATAAGCATCTTTCCAAATTCCTTTACCGGAGCCTTGTGCTGCGATGCGTTAGCTTCGTCAGGGGGTAAGCTAGGCGGATTAAGGTTGCAGCTTACGCGAGGGATACTGATACGCCTCTGAGTTAGTTGTCGCGGGGAGTGATAAAGACCCCGTGACTTGCAATGTAAGACACAAGAGTTTAGTAGACCACATCATATCTGGAACAACTTCACAAATCCTCATTGTGCGTGTTTTGTTGATGCTCTGTGCTCTTTATTTATGAGCAATCGCGTTACTCTTTGTCTCACCGGTACAGCTCACCCTCCGAAGATTAACCGACAAAGACCCAATTATACGTCAGTCACAAGGATGGTGGAAACTCCACCGGATGTTGGGCCTGATTTACCGACTCACCGCCCAAGGGAGAGAGCAAATCGGAGGGTTCGCCGGTGGTACAGGGTATTTGGCAAGTGATGGAGAGTTACAACCCGGGGAGCCGGAGGAAGCATTTCCCCGCATTGATCAAGAGAGGATCATGATATTTCACGAGGTTGACGGTGTCATATGAGGGGTTCGCTGGGTATTGTACCGAGTATATACGGCATTGCCAATTATAGCCAACCGGTCGTTGCAATGTTGTTATGAAGCCTATGATTTAATATGGTCTGAGCAAGGTTTTGTTATCCAGCGTATTGAACATTCTTTGACCAAAATCCAGCATGCAGACCTCCAACAATCTGATCTCTTACTCTTGGACAATCCAACAGCCCATCTAGAGTCTCACAGTTAGACGGTCAGAAAAGAATCCTTTTGGGCTCCTCACGTTGAGGCGCTTTCACTTAAGTCCCCAAACAACCGTCATGCAAAACCCGGGGCAGCTGAATTTTGATATCTAGGGTAGGCTCACTTTGCAGGTGGCCTGCTTATGTGATATTACTTCACACAAAGCAGCGAATCACAAAAAGTGCCAGAAGCTAGCGCCTCAAGGCATAATCCGATATTAACCAGCAGCTGTTATTGGACGTTTCAGACCATGGCTGAGACAGTGAGACTTGATAAATGCTGTGCTTCTTCCCCCAGCCTGATTTCATTCTCTCCTCTTTCACCTTCTCTTAGGTTGATGTCTGCTGCGTGATCTGTGTCCCCGGAACAGGTCAGTCGTGAGCTTGGCTCGGGCATGACAGCGCACATAAAACTTATTTGTTAACAACGAGATTTACCCGAGTAAGCGTCTATCCACGAAAAGGCTTGCCTATGGTACTAACCTTCGGTTGACAGGCAATTGCTGTCGTAAAGACAAATTCACGATACATACACAACGTTCTTGTTAGTTGAAAGCGCCGGTGTTTCGGCGCTTTCGACATACAGAGCGACCACCATGATCATCACTTAGAGCATCGTGCGTTTGGCGCCTGCGACCTCTGCTGGCACCTCTTTACCGTACCTGTCTATACAGCCGTTCTTGATGAACAGTCTGAGACTTCCGAGCTGTATAATGTTTTGGCTGAAATCCGGTCAAATGTTGACGATAGCGAAATCTCTTCTGTTTCCCTTGGCGGTCACGACTCCTCTCAAGACTTTTTATCTCCTTTTTTCGACTTTCCTGCTGCTGCTTCAACCCTATCCACTTCTTCTTCTCCTCGTGGCGTCTCTCAGTCACCTTTGTCGCAATCTATTTCCATCAGTTCAAGTCCTCCTTCAACTCTCACACATGGCAGCGATTCTGTTCCTCCACAACAGGTCCAGTCGCGTTATATCTGTGAGATTTGTCAAAGCGCCTTCTACGGTATTTTCCCTCTTGCAGAGCATTACAAGCTTTGCCATGGCCCTGGAGCAAATGGACCATACTACTGTGGAAGGTGTCCGGTGTCTTTATCCTTTAAGCGTCCCAATGAGTTCATACGTCATCTGAGAACTAAAAGGCATTTCGACGAATACCATAGCTGCCGTTGTGGTTTGAAGTTTCCACGACCATACGCGATGAGACAACATCTTATCAAAGGGGAATGTCAAGGTTCTAACGCATATAAATGCCTCTGCGGACACTCCGTTCAGTCACACGTGGAAGCTTTGGCCTTGGTATCCAATGATGGACACATATATAAATGCGACAATCCACGCCCGAGGGGACGGCCGAAGAAAAATAATTCCACGACAGCCTGCAACTAAGAAGAGGAAAAGACATGAGCAGAGATGCTGAATAGGCTGTATGTAGTTTGGTCCATAATAGGATCTGCTGGATAATAGCCATTCACATCGTTGAGTCGGTGTTAGGATAGGTATTTAAGGAGGTTCACCTTGGTTCAGGGTCCGAACCACGTCGTGTTATCTTTGGAATGATCACCCCCAGTCACATTGGATCTGGCCGCTTCGCCTGCCAGCGGGTAAACTGTCCTTCTAGGAACAAGAGGTCGAGAAGACCCAGGCAAGCCACTCGCCAATGACTGGATGCCAACTATCTCAGGAGCTAGAGAGACCTAGGACCTAGTGGGTTTTACTTGGTGTTTTATTTTTCAAACTGCGTTGCTGTTGGCTTGATCTGACCAAGTCCCCTAAGATGTGCAGGCGGTTAGTAGGGACTTGGTTAGATCAAGCCAACAGCAAAGCGGTATAAAAGAATATAATAACAAGTAAAACCCACTAGTCAAGCCCTATAATATTTTGTAATTAACTAGACAAACCTGGTCTGGCTCAATTACACTTTGTCAACCATTGCGCTGGGCCTAGCTCAAGTAAAAGTTTAATGTCCGGGTTTCAGTTACTTGAATATCGTTGCTACCAGTGAGGGTTTGCAGTTCCCTTCGAGCAGTGATAATATCCTCCTTCATTTTGAAATAAGGTGCTGATTCGGGCGCGATATGTGAGACCCATTTCTCGAGTCTTTTTATTTTTTTGCCCAGCTTCTTCTTCTCTAGCCATGCTGCTCGTTTTGCGTCACGATCTTTCCTCGCCTCCCGGACACCACGTAGTTTGAGCTGAAAGGCTTGGACATTTTGCTCTGCCTCTTGGATCAAGTGTGGTAAAACTAGCAATCCCGTATTCAGGGTCTTGCAGAGTGGCTCGAGTTTCTTTCTTAGCTGACGTGTTGGACACTCTCGTCCACTTTCCCAAATTGGTGACACCCCATTCAAGATGGGGGTATCCCTAAATTGTAGCCCTTTATCCAAATGAATCTGCTGGTGAGATGGGTCATGCTCGAATCCGATATCTTGTTCGTAAATTTGACGAAGAATTGACAGCCAATTCTCCAAGACCGGTTGGACCTCGTTATATACCCGTCGCATATACGCAATCTCATTCTCCTTGATAGCCACAAATTCGACCAAAGCATCCTCATCATCGATTTTGACATCGTTGGTTTTGGCCGCGAGATAACCTTTCAACCGCACCCTGGTCCAAAACGGCATTCGTTGTAAGATCCTCCCATCGTTCATAACCTCAAGAGCTTGCAAGAAACGGATATCATCCATGCCTACTTCAATAGGCTTTGGCAAATTGCCCATAAGACCTTGATCGCCCCGGGGGTCTAGGAGCACATCTTCATCTCTCTGGTTATCCGCATCAATCTGAGATTGCTCATTTTCTTGCAGAGTTGTTCGAGATTCTTTTCTTTGTTGCCTGTTTCGCTTCCGACGAGATAATTGCCTTAGTCGATCGGACTCTTGTTGACGTGTCGTCTTTGGCTTGGAATCTTTAGAGACCTTTTTAACGACAGGAGTTTTCTGCTTTGTAACCTTGTCGGTTTCCTTCTCCAAAGGACCTGTGCGATATACAATGATCCGCATATCGTTCCAAGTAGTGCTGAAAACGGTCCTTTGGGAAAGTCGGCGTATTGCACGCGCTCTGTTGGACTTGACATTGGGTAGTATGTCAGTAAAGCTATAGCAACGGGCTTCATAGGTGACGGCTGATTCCTCATTGTGTTCGTGATGGAGTGAGAAGATATTGGCATGCTCTGTTGACCCAATCTGCTTCCCAATAACGAAGTTATTTAAAACAGTTCCTTCTTGAATGGTAGTGCTCATTTTGTCTAGCGTTTGTAATAGAGAAGAACCAAGTCTGACCCAGTTGCTCACGGCTTAGATAAAAGTCTTTATATTGGGACAATAAATGGTTGAAGTATTTTGTCGCCCATGTAGGACTTGACCTGGCGGCGTCAGCAGTGGCCCAATCATCGTGCCAACCACTTTGTTTGTTGTACAGTTGCCTTGAGAGGGCACTTTTTCCTATCCAATCATTCCAATGACCCCGCACTGAAGCCTGACGGCTGAATCGGCGGCCATTGGGATTGGTGTTACAATTCGACACCGATGAACACGATTGTAGCTCTGTCTACCAGTCATACTTTGTACCATTGGCTTATTCTGAGAGGCATTGTCACAGATGGTAATGGCAATGCGCATAGATAACGTCCTGCCAGAACACTCAAGTTTTTCATTAAAGATGCACCCGTCTCCAGCCTAGGTGGTTAAAAGCAGCGCCAGCTCATATCAACAGTTTTTTTATGGTTAGCTGAGTGCCACCTAATTTCACAAGTCAGGGGAAAAAATGCGCTTGGCCCCCCAAAAAACAGAAAGCTGTTGGACTAACCACGCACCAAATTCGATAGTTTCTTCAAGTTTGCCAACTAATTTGCACATCTTCCAGGGAAATGACGCTTGATAACGGTGGATGAATACAGAGTAAGCTCTTTAAGAATCTCTTATGACTTACTGATTTTTTGTTCGTCTCTTCGCTTTTTCATCCACCTATTTCGTCGCTCGTTTGAACATTCGATATCTTAGGATATCACCACATTCGTTACAATGATCTTCCCCAACCTCGCTGTTGCCGGCGTTATTGCCGCTCTCTCTGCTAGCGGTGTAAACGCCTCAAAGTGCCGTCCCAGCTCCCAAACTACTTTCGTCACTTCGTACAAGGCCATCACTGCATCTGAGGCCAGCACCGGCATCACTCTATCTGCCGACACAACGACAACCGCCCTCGCATCTACCTCGTCTCCCTTTGTACCCGCAAGTCTATTCCCCTGCACAGAAGACTTGCAATGTACTCTTAGCGTCTCGGTCTGCGATCAGGTCCGCTGCGGCTGCCTTAATGGCTTTTGTATGGTGGCTACCGGTTTCTCCACAACTGTCGAAGAGACAACAACTGCTACGTCTGCAAAGGCAGAAGAGACTACAAATAGCTCTACGACTGCTGAAGAAATCACAACAACTGCTGCCGCTGGAAAAATTACAACTACTTCGGCCTCTGCTTCTGCCCAAGAGACTACAACTACAGCCCTTGCTACGACAACAACTACAGTCGCCTTCGGGTCCTGCAACGTACCAACCGATTGTAATAAGTATAATTTCCAAGGGTTTCGCTGCACGGATGAGGATGTTATCTGTAACTGTGTTAACCACTCTTGCACAATCTTCGTTGATGGTGGTTAAGTAAATGGATTAATACCTGAGAGATATCATGGCTTGTCGAGATATGTTGGCTTTGAAAGTTTGGTCAAAGGTTGAAGATGGGTAAGAGCCCTTATTCCCATTTCGCTAGACCAGACAGGCTCAATGCCTCGAGGAACTTTTATTTCAGGCCTTATAATACGTACTATCTTGATCTGCAACTTATTTGTTTGCCGTGTGAATCTAAGCCGTCCTGAGATGTTCTGCTTCTGTGCCCGGAGTGTCTTTCATATGCTATATATCGCTGATTGATACAATATTTTGAGTGTTTGTAGCAATGGTCACAACTTGGTCTATTCACTACATTTCCTTCACTATTTTTAGCCTATAGTCTGACTGTCAATTATGTCAAAATCAGCTTACCCGGAAACCTCCAGCATGCAAGGAACGTCATGCTTACTGCGTGAAGGATCAATTACCTCTCAACTCTATCTCCGCTTACCTCAGCCAGAGACAACCCACAAAAGCAGCGGCATATCGGCTATTCCTCTTGGGGCTTTTCGGACGTGGCATCGAATCCTCACTGTTTCAAATTCCGAGCTTCTCAGTGCAGCCTCCGAACAGCAAGTGACAGCAAACGGAGAATTAAAGCAGCAAAGAAAGCATCGGTCTCAACCAATCGATGGTTTTATTGTACGATGAATCCACGCTAAAAGATGACGGCCCCCGCAAGCGACAAAGAAGGCTGCTGAGACAGATGCTAGACATGGAGACATGCCGCGACTCAGCCAATCAGAGCTGTTGCATTGAGCATAAAGTTCCATCTAACAGCAGTTAGATCAAGGTTTGTTGCGTTTCCGTTGACGTCGTGGCGTACTGAGTGGTATAAAGAGGAGACAATATCCTAGCAACTTCTGACAGCAAACGGTCCATCTGCCGCCATTATGCTGCAACAATTGGTAGAGCTATCGGAGCGAGCTCCAAAAGAGTTCGCTGTCACCCTTTTCTTCTCCGTTCTCAGCGCCCTGTACCTTCTGCGACGTGCCCTTCTACCTAAACCCATCCCTGGAATTCCTTATAACGAAAATGCAGTCAAATCCCTTATGGGCGACGTTCCCGAGTTCAGAGCTGCCCCTAACCGTCGAGAATGGTGGGCTGAGCAAGCTATCAAGCATAAATCTCCTCTTGTTCAAGTTTTTATGGCGCCTTTTAGTGCGCCGTGGGTTTTTGTTGCAGATCATTTTGAAGCTTCAGATATTTGTATGAGGCGGTTAAAGGAGTTTGACCGAAGTGATGTTACTTGGTCGCATTTTGTTGGTGTTGCGCCTGGCCATCATATCACGTTGAAGTCTTCCGATCCGCAATTCAAGAAGAATAAGGAGTTGATCAGAGACTTGATGGCACCCAACTTCCTTCACCAAGTAGGTTTATCGCTTTGATGAGAAGCTTGATTCTGATTCGAGTAGGCGACGGCTCCGGAGATCTACGAAACTTTCACTTTTTTGCTCAAACTATGGGATCGTAAGCAAAAACTTTCAGGCGGACGACCATTCGATATAGCTCAAGATATTCACAACTCTGCATTGGACATCATTTTGAGTGCTTCTTTCGGCTTCGATTCTAGGCATGGACAAATCGGAAGACAAATTGAAGAACTCAAGGCCAAGACTGTATCAGGTGGAGAAGATGACCCATTCGAGTTTGAGGATGTTCCGCTTGATGATGAGCAAAGCTGCTTCACCATTCTCGCCGACAGCGTCAGTGTGGCTGTCAGATCGCCTGCTCCAGTCTATCATCACTTACTTTACCGTAACCTGTCACCAAAGATGCGAAGAGCACAAGCAGGTCGAAACAGATTGAGAGATCGCGAGATTGCAAAGAGTATTGAACGAAGGCGATTGGGTAAACCCGAACGCTGTGCTTTGGATAACATGCTTGCTCGCGAGGATATCATCGCTGAGAAGGAAGGACGCAAGCCGAATTATCGAAGCCAAACGATCATG
Source organism: Fusarium anguioides (assembly GCA_012977745.1). Lineage (NCBI taxonomy): Eukaryota > Fungi > Ascomycota > Sordariomycetes > Hypocreales > Nectriaceae > Fusarium > Fusarium anguioides. The sequence goes on along the minus strand of JAALXK010000153.1, from coordinate 72,894 downwards.
AGCGAGGTCAGTTTCTTCCTGTCTATGAATCTTTGCCTACTGACTGGTTATCTAGCTTATTGGATATCTTGTTGCTGGACACGAAACATCATCAGCAGTTTTACGATGGGGAATGAAGTATCTCACTGCCGACCAACGGGCCCAAGCTCTTCTTCGCGAAGCGATTCGTAAAGCGCACCCAGAAGCTGCAAACGAAGGTCGACTACCAAACATCGAAGAGATTCTTAAAGCACATATTCCTTACCTTGATGCCGTCATCGAAGAAATGCTCCGACATGCACGCGTCGCCCCAATTACAATCCGTCAAGCCGTAACTGATACTCAAATCTTGGGTAAATTCATTCCCAAAGGGACGACAATTGGCTTTTTAGGCAACGGTCCAGGCCTCATGATGCCTAGTATTCCAGCTGACGATAGCAAACGCTCCGAAGCTGCACTAGCACATATGGAAAGAACTGAACATTTTAATGAAGATGATATAACGGAATTTATCCCTGAACGATGGCTAAAGACAGAGATCAAGGAGAATGGGGAGGAGGAGACTGTATTTGATCCGAATAAGGGTCCCTCATGGGCTTTTGGGGCGGGACCGAGGAGTTGCTTTGGTAAGAAGTTGGCGTATATGGAGATTCGGACTTTTATGATGCTGGTTTTCTGGGAGTTGAAGTTGGAGCCTGTTAAAGCTGAGTTGAACACGGATGATGAGATGATTTCGTTGACGAGAACGCCAAAGAATGTTTTTGTAAAGTTGAAAACAATTTAGTGACTAAGACGAATAGTTGGCAATGAAATGACCCTTGCTAGAGTCAACATTGAGTAGTATATCTCTATCTGATAGCCTGTATTTGTGAGAACATAAGTCTTAGGAGCAGCATACGTCCCTTGGCGAAGCTCAATTCTTCTGATTCATATGAGTCGATGTGATTGGGACAGATGATTGTGACCTGGAACAAGGCCAGGTCATGCCCTGTAAAGATTGTCGCTTAGACTTTTGATATGACCTTTTCAAGTTTAGCGTTGTGAATAAAGGGGTAATAATAAGGCTGAGGGGGAATGACCACGATTTGAACTTTCTACTTTCGGTTTAGAGCCTTTCAAACGAACCACTGACCAATTAGGATAGGTCATTGTTATTCAGTTACCCTTGCCCAGCACGTACCTCAATTTGCAGATGATTGAACATATAAGAGGCTGAGAAGGATAAGGCTCTGGTATTGTGTCATCATCTTTTCTCATATCTAACGTACTTCATACTGTTAGGTCACCACCTCCAAGCAGAATATCACTCCGCTTTGACTGCTCACTCTTTGTCGCTCCACAGTATGGCCTCTTCAAAGTTAACTTGGGTTTACGGGCGAACGCATCGTGCGAAAGACATGTCAAACGATGCTATCGACGAGTATAAAGATGTTATCAAACAGCTTTATTTAGACCAAAACATGACTCGTGATGGGGTACTGAACCATCTCAAAGAGGTTTATGGATTTACTCCATCGTGCGTCGTCTCCAATATATTCTACATTGAACCTTGATAGTTGCTGACTATACTCTTCGCAGCAACAACCAGTTCACTAAAGCCACGAAACGCTGGGGCTTCTATAAACAACCTCGTAAAGGACAGACCCGAGAAGAGCCTCTAGAAGAGATTACTGCGCAGGAGCATGACCCACCGGACGAAATCTTCAACCTCGAGGTTGATGTTTTAAAAACAATTGATGAAGCAGGAACCCGGCTTCAGGCTGGCAGTGAACCTGCTCCAACTTTAAATATTCTCAAAATTATCGACGATCAACATTCAGCAATGGGAAGGTATAATGACCAAACGAATCACTGGATCGACAGTCAGGGGTTGAAGTATCAATTTGATCTTACTGGAACTTTCGACTCCATTGACCACGATATGTTGGCCCCATCACATTCTCAACAACAGAGGGCTACCTCTACCCAATATCAACATGAGAAGTCGTGTGCGGATTACTTGTCTTGCTGCTACTTTTATCACGAATCCTTTCACATCTTTGAAAGAATAATCCGTCTTTATGGCAAGGAAATGATTTACATGGAAATGATCGCAATACTTCTGGACCTTGTGGATATTGCGACACCAAGCAGGGGCGAATCTATCCTTCGTCTTCTGGGAGAGTTTCCCATTCCTGCTGTGGTCCTCCTACAAGATCGTATGCGTTTCCATGTCTGCTTGATTAACATTTGTGACTCGCAAGAGCTCGTGATTCAAGCTAACAGGCATCGCAACCAATACGTCATGTTAAAGGATGAAGTAATGAGAAGCCCGAATATTCCTCTCAATGTCTGGTCCCTTTGTCATCTGTCAGAAGGACTTGACATTCCTGATGATCTCCTTGGAAGATGGGAAATTCATGATGATATGTTTTCAGATCTCCTCCAGACCTGTTTAGGGTTATGCAAGCAGATGCTTGGACTAGTCGAAAAGAGGCCCCCAAACGGTGCTTTCTTTCGTTTTGACAGTTTATTCCTTTATGCAGATGAACCTACAAATCCAACCGAGATTGAGAGGTTAATTCAGATACAAACTGCCCTTACCGTATGGCAAGAGGCCGGGTTCTTCTTTGCCTTTGTTTGGGCTAACTGCCAACAGGACGCATCAGAAGCGTCATTATCGTCGTTTTGGTTCAGACGGAAAGATCTGCCTAGTATTTCCCCTACGAACTTTTTAGCCATTATTTGTCAGATGATTGTCCATGAAATCATCACCTCCCACCCGTCCCTACAAAGCGAACTCGCAACATCACATGTCACAGAGGAAGTCATCAGGCTTCTCTATCTGAAAGCGGTTGAAGACTTCACGTCGACCCGATTGTCAACACGAGACATCAAGAGAGAGTTTCTAAATATTTTTTCTAAACATTACGCATTTTATACGGGCATGCTAGAACCAGAGGACAAGCCAGCATGGGATCGTGTCCGGAGATACCAACGGAGAGCTCTAGAGCATGTCAACAGATGCAAGAGGGATGCGGCGGAAAGTTACACCTCCCCTCATGACACTCCCCCGGTGGCTCTATTCAACACAGACGTTACGATGGCCAATTCAGGGAGTTCGACTTCCATTTATTCATCCAGGCCCACTTCACGCTCTACTACTTCCTCACATGCCCGGCAACTATTATACCTCCGCACATTGAGCGCCAATCCTACAATGACTCGATCGCTGGCATCAGGCTCTTCTCGAGGATCTTCCTTAGACTCATTTCATAGATTTCAAGAAGCAGGTGCAGCTATGACAATACGTGTGGAAGAATATCAGGATTCGCATTTGGAAATCTTGGATGAAGAAGGTATTGAGAGTTGGTCAGACATGCAACTTGTCATTTAGATCATTTTTCTTGTCTATATACAGTGCATGTTAAAATAGTTAGAGAAGGGATCGCATCCATTGTTGCAAAGCTGGATTGAGATGTAAACTCCAAAAGAAGTCTTTCATATCTGTCCATCAGAACATTCCCGGAGGGAAGCCGTTTGTAATTATGTAAGACTTAGAAGGTTTTAATGGCCTAGAATAATATCCACCTGGCTAGGTGTTTTAGATGAGATTCTTATAACTATGATGGCTTTAGCATGTTTACAATTTGCGTATTAAAGGATCAATATTAATCCATAACTAGGGCGTCAGCTGTTCTCCAGACCCCGCAATTTAGACATAAGCAATCTTTCTACCTACATGATAAGACTATTGACCAACTAACTTTGTTCTATGTTCTACCATAATGGCTTTGAAACTGTTGTCACGGCTGCCTGAACACCTTTCTACCCCGCCGAGCAATATTTGTCCAAATTGCAGAAACCTAACTCCCGAAAATTCGCAGAAGACTACTCGCGTTGATATACCACTCTCGCAACTCCAAAAGTCATCTACACGATGCGCTTACTGTAAGCTTTTGCGCGCTATTTACGATCGCTACAACATCAGTGTTGACTGCACCGGAATTATTGTCGACTGCACTTGGGACAAACCCGCTGTTCTTAAATTCAAGGACACGCTAAATGACCAGTTTGCGTCGTGGTATTTGGTCTACAAGCCCCAAGGTACTATATGACATACAGTGGTTTAGAACGGTGCTAACCCTCCAGGGGCCGATATCCCACTATGGCCAAGTCTCGGTGGTTCGGGTGAAAGTCTCGATCACCTCGGATCTGAAGGTAGTCTTAAGTTCCTGAAAGAACATCTAAATGATTGCCTGCATGCATCAGATGATAGTCATGCCACATGCAAACAGCCAGAGAACAAGCCGCTGCCGAGGAGAGCCTTAGATATCCGCGGTGAGAAGGTGAAGCTTTGCGATACGGACGGCCAGTCTGGAGAATACTGCGCGCTATCTTACCGATGGGGGCCGCCGGAAGAGACCCTGCGGACTACGGACAGTAATATTAGCGACATGATGAGTGGTATTGAGCTATCGTCGTTTCCCAAGCTACTTCAAGACGCCGTCACCATGACGCAGCAACTGAATGTACCTTATCTCTGGATCGATGCGCTTTGTATCATCCAAGGAAACAAAGAAGGTCAGTTATGACCTTTCCAAACACCATGTTCTGTTCTAACTCTGTTTCAAGATTGGGAGGCCGAAGCGCCCAAGATGGGGGACTACTATAAGAACGCAATTCTCACAATCGCAGCCTCTTTGGCAAGTTCTGTATCCGAGCCCTTCCTCGTCCCACGAGAAGAAATCCCTGAAACCATCTTCACAAAGTTTGACTTGACAAATACCAATGGAACTACTTCGCAGGTAATAGTCCGGCGAGTCCCCGACTATGCTGGAATCCCGTTGGTCGCGAACGCGCCTCTCTCGACAAGAGCATGGACATGGCAAGAGAACGTCTTCGCAACGCGCATCGCCCACTTCTCCAAGACCGAAATCATATGGGAGTGTCGATCGCAGCAAGCATTCGAGAACGGGGCTAAACTTCAGTGCGCAGTTGGTCTAGCCTACCGCTATGCAAGAGCAAGCGAGGACCTGGAATACTACTGGAAAGCTCTTGTGACAGATTATTCCAAGCGAGAGCTCACTTATGAAAGCGATCGGCTTCCTGCCATTAGTAGTGTTGCTTCGCACTTCAGCACGATGGTTCCAGGAAAGTACCTTGCTGGTGTTTGGGAACAGTGGCTGTTTTCTGACATGGCGTGGATGTCGTCTTGGGGATATGAGAATAGATATCCTCCAGCGTTTAAGAAAGCGAGCGAGATGCCGAGTTGGTCTTGGGCATCAATTACAGGCCAGGTTCACTTTGCTCTCGAAACATGCGTCGATAGCGAGAAGTTCTCGGCCATCAAGCTCATCAATGCGGAGTGTTCCTCATCTAGTGGCAACGCTTTCATGCAACCGAAAGAGAATTCATCAATGGTTGTCGAGGCTCCAATGTGCCTATCGGAGCTGTCCTGTGAAGACACTCTTAACATCGGCCACTATGAAGTCAGCGAGAAGACCAATACTCAGGGAATTAAGAACATTCTCAAGAATAGACTGAAGAAATGGAGTCCTTTGACTTTCCACCCAGACACGATACTGTTACCAGACGGAGAGGTCGCTACAAGTCAGGGGACATTTACAAGCCTCCGAAGAGCGCAGAAAGACGAGATGACGAGTCCAACTTCGCTGAAGACTACAGTCTTTTGTCTCCATTTGGGTGGAGGACGATATGCTGAGCTGCCCAACAAAACACTGTCATCTATACCTCGTTTCAGTTATTCTCATTTCTGGCTAGTCCTTGCGCCTGTGAAAGAACAGGAGGGTCAGTATATAAGCTTGAGGCGGTTGGGGTTACTCCGTCATAGGTCGCAGAGCACGATGAAGGCTGAGATGACTCGGGTGAGGATAGTTTAAACTCCTAGATATTTTTATAATCAAAGACTTCAGATTTTGTAAACAAACTCACGAGAGACGTCAGCTCTATTTGTGCATCGGTAGTAGAGTTTCAGTACAGAAAGTTTGATGCCTTTGGCAGCTCACCAAGCGGCCAGGCCATGCCGATAAAACCCCAAAAATATTGGCCGCAGTGTGATCTATATACAAACATTTCGCCGCCAGAGATTCTACCAGTAGATACAAAACTTGAATCTTCATTCATTCAATTGTCCATCCCACCCAGTTCGAGTCTTTTACCAGCTGGACCACCCAGCGCAAAGTGACAGCTTTAACAGAAGGTACTTGTCACGTGCCCTCGCGCCAGCCCGGCTAACACGTCCCCACCAAACCTTCACGCGACAAATGTTAACGCGTCTGGAAGACACTTTTGCAGTAAAACAGCAAACTTTGCGACGTGGCGCGCCCAAAAAAAGAGTTTCTAGTGTTTCCAAGTATAAAAAGAGAGACAGGGCCAGCCTGTCTCAAGTGCAGGCTCAGAACCTTGGTTCACATTAAGAACGGCCCTCTGTTTTGGTCCGTCATATCAGATTTTGATCCTGGTGATTTTTGTTCATCACTTACTGCTGTTGGTAAGTGACTTTCCATCAGGTCTACCCTGAGAGGTATCACAAGTATTACAGAATTACTTTTCATTCTTCTATGTCATAGAGCGATGATGCCACTGTTCTGCTGCCATCATCCACGGTATACTACGGTATGTCTGGAAGATGGTGGAAGGGATCAGTCTGAGCTCGAATGTTCTATCAAGAATAAGGGAATTATTCCCTCTGATCCACTCAAAGACACGTCGCTGTGTTGGACAACGGAGAGAGATGTACTTATAAGCAGTCAACAGGCTGCCTAATGAACTATGATGTTACTATTTACCGTTACACTAGCTGGTTCAAGACTTAAGTGGTACAAAGCGGTTATAGTCTGAGTTCCAGGGTTACATGTATAATAGTTCGGCCAGAACAGGCCATATTTCTCAAAGTTGAGAAGCATCAGGACTTTCTAAGCGGACTTCAGGATGGAGGTGCCGTAACTCATTACGTGTTTTCATTCGCAGAGATTTTATTCCTTTTCTTTATATTTTTCGTTGAACATTCTCATGTTGTTTCCGAAATAACTTCATCATGGCGCGTTGGGATATTTCAGGTTTGGAAAGAAACTTCGAACGAAATATATTTGATGACTGATCAACATTTCCGTTAGAACACGCATTGGTCATATCTACGAATTTTTTTCTTCTTTTTTTTTCTTCAAAATCTTTCGTTTTATGTCGTTAGTTTGAAGAATCTCTCCGTCTCCTCTCTTATTTTGTTGTCAGTGAGCATCATGTTTTGTTGTGGCATGTCATGTCTCTAGGGTTGGCTAGGTGGAGTCGTCTTCTATGACGACATGAATCAATCTTATCCTTACGACAACAAAGCCAACTCTCATTCTATCACATCCACCGATCGTTTATCCAGTAAGAACGTAAAAATGAAAGCAATCCAGATCAAGGAGTTCAATGCGCCATACTCTGTCTCCGAGGTAGACAAACCCAAGCCTAAACCTCACCAACTTCTTATCCAAATCAAGGCGGGCGGGTTTTGTCATACTGATTGCATGGCCCTTGAAAATGCGTTCAACTCCCCGCTTCCGTTTATAGGATCTCATGAGCCGGCTGGAGTGGTTGTAGAAATTGGTTCTGAGGTTAAGGGGTTTAAAGAAGGTGATCGGGTTGGATGTCTCAACTTTGACAGCTGTTGCGGTATGGCAGTCTCCTCACAGCGTAATGCATATGCTTATAAGACTAGGAAAGTGTCCGGATTGTAAGGTTGGAAGACCGATATACTGCGATGACCCACAGATGAAAGGCATCACAGCGGATGGGGCCTGGGCAGAATACATGACCGCGTGAGTTCCTGTTTTCACCTTCCGTTCTCAACCGATCTTACAGCTCAGTGATGCTCGATTTGCTGTCAAAATTCCAGACCAGCTTGCGTTCCCAACTGCAGCTTGCATGATGTGTGCTGGTATCACGATCTATGGTGGCATCAAGCGAGCTGCCGTCCCAGCTGGTGGATCAATTGGCATCGTTGGTATTGGCGGTCTTGGACATATTGGAACTCAAATTGCGAAAGCAATGGTACGTTGATACTTCCTCCAGCGATTTTAGCCGCTGATAAAGGTCCATAGGGATATCAAGTTGCTGCTATCGATCTGAAGCAGCATACTCTGGATCTCGTCTCATCTTACGCCCTGAAGCCCGATGTCTGCATATTGTCTACTGATCCAGCAGAAACCTCGATTAAGAAGATCACGGATTTGGTCAAGGGCGACTATCCAGGTCTTGATGCGACAGTTATCGCCACCGATGCACCAGCAGCATTTGATCTCGCAGCCAAGTTGACACGAAAACATGGCACCATGGTTCTTCTAGGTCAGCCTGAAAAAGGCATCACCATTTCTTACCATAACGTGATCTTTCGCGATATCAAACTTGTCGGATCTCTTCTCTCCGATCGCAAAGAGCTAGAAGAGCTGTTGGATTTGGTGGTGAAGCATAATATTCAAGTCAAAATTAGAGAATGGAAAATTGAAGATGCTGAGAAGATGAGACAGGAATACTTGACTGGGGACAATGGTGGAAAGAATGTTATAGTCTTTTAGGCCAACATCTGATCAGACGTACGTTCATGCAATGTTGATCCATCTCACCGAGATTTAGATAAAGTCATTCAATCAATCACTGCATTAATCCGATCACGAATCTGGTATGATTATCACCATCACCCCATACGGTCAAAGCTCAAACGTTGAGCCCCAAAAACCAAGCTTCAACAGATCTCTTGTCCCGACAGATAAGCTCATGATCAAAGATCGCTGCACGACATGAGATCACCAACAAATGCTGTTTACTCTACGAACACGAACACGCTGACTCATCCAACCAGTAAAAGCCCATGCTTTTTCGCATTCTGCTCGGCTCCTTTTTTCGCGGGACCCCGCGCAGCCCGATGTGGCCCCATACTGGGCTGATAGTCACCCTATCTACCAGCTCACATAAACTAAGAGAAATTGTCCATTAAAATGATCCCTTTTATTTTCGGGGTGATATAAAACACAACACTTCTCAAGCTGAATATCCAATTGGTCTCTCTGCATTTTACAGTAGAGGTTAAATTTTAGAAAAACATGGCTGTAAAAATTCGTTCACAGCGATATTCGAAATATCACGATCAGATCACGGTGAAGCAATGGTTTATCGATAACCAAATTGGTATGTTTATACGAGAAAAAGCACCGTCCCATCCCACTCGGCATCGTCGTCATCTTGCCCACAATACTGACTTTGTTAGGCATTTGTCTTTCGCTTTTAGCTACTTTACTTATTGCACAATGCAACAGTATCACACGTCCCCTCACCGCTAAACTCACTTCGTTGTCGTACTACGACGAATTTACGGGGGAGTATGGGGTTGGATTTGATGACAATTACCTAGTCGTCGTACTGATTGTTCTTCTTACGGGGCTGAGGGATGCTACTATGCGGTTTGTTCTGGAGCCGCTGGCGGCCGCTTCTGGACTGGGGAGAGATAAATCCATGAGGTTTAAGGAACAGGCTTGGTTGTTCGTTTGGTATGCTACGTGTTGGTCTGTTGGTATGGTATGATTGATCTATTTACCAATCGGAGGTTTCATATTGCTAACGTGATTAGTACATCTATGCGACGTCGACATATTGGCTTGACCTAAGAGCCATGTGGGAGAATTGGCCGAATCGTCAGGTATCTTGCTTGATGAAGACTTACATGCTGGCCCAATTGGCTTTTTGGTTGCAACAAATGATCGTGGTCAACATCGAGAAACGTCGCAAGGATTATTTTCAAATGCTTGCTCACCATGTCGTTACTATCGCTTTGGTCTACTGCTCCTATCGATATGGACTCACCCGCGTTGGAAACGTTGTCTTGATTCTCATGGACTTCAACGATCTCATCTTCTCGGTTGCCAAATGTCTCAAGTACATGAAACTACAGGCTTTATGCGACTTTATGTTTGGTGTCTTCGTTGTCAGTTGGGTAGTCTGTCGACATATTGTATTCCCGATGGTATGTTGGTCTGTCTACGCGCATAGTCTTGTCATTACCGGACCGACATGTTTCGTGGGATCAGGAAAGAACGTCATTGGTCCCCAGACAGTCCCCAGGAATGGTTATTTCTACTTGGTTGAGCCTTTGATCCACACCAATGGAAGGCTTTGCTACGACTTTACGATCAAGACACTATTCCTCAGTGGTCTTTTGTTCCTGCAAGGACTTATGTTTATCTGGCTGTTCATGATAGTCAAGCTGGTTATTCGCGTGTTGCGAGGTGGTAATGCGGAGGATACACGCAGTGATAATGAAGAGGAGGAGTATGAGGAGAGACTACCTATCGAGGTTGAAGTTGATGCTGAGAAACTTCAGTTCCCTATGCAGATTTCTACCAGTGGAAAGGGAACATCTTGTGTCTTTCAGTCAGCCAGAGGTGCAAATATCTCAAAGGATAGGAAGGGATACCTTGATCGAATTGGTTGCGAGCAGAGGATTTCCCGATGAGGGTTTGGTATAGAAATAATGGGAATGGGTGGAGGATATACCCTAAAGTGAACATGATTGGGAATATTATAGAGCATAATGTTTAATACTAGTAATGGATAATTGAATGAACAACCAACGATAAACGTTACAATATTCTTTGCAAATGGAGATCAGGTCACTGCTGATCGTGATGTCAGTTGCCACTAATCTCCAACAATCCATCGTTCCGTGGCGAACCGCTGTCTTGATCCCAGTGAAGGTTATCGTAAACAAACTCATACTTAATCAGGAAACTTTCTACCCCTTCCGATCTAGGGTAACAGTTCATCATACGAGTCAACGCGTTCTGATTCCATGTTCTTGGCACTACTCAAACCCAAACTACATGAGACACCGAGATATTCAAGCAAGACTTGAAAAAGCGAAGACATTCAGAACGCTTTCAATGACCTCATCGAGTTTAGCGCTCAGAATTCCAAGTTGAAAGAGAGTGGCGAAGCGAGCTCTTAGATCCCTGTTCCTTGACCTCGCGTGATGTTTCCCCCCCGCACGAATGGAATCAAACCAAATCAATTCAATCGCCTTGCCGGGCTTGACTAACTCCGCATGATTCCAAATCAAAAATGAAATCTGGGACCTGCCATTACGGTATACCCAGTCACGGCAATTCGATCAATTGGGCTTCTTAACCCATGGAAAGCTTGCTTCTTAAAAAGAACACCTATTGCGTGGCTGTTAATGGTAATGCAGGTACCCAAATGAGAGCCTGGCAGTAACGCTAATAATAGAGTTTCTACTAAGCTTGGCCAGCAGTAATCGCACGAATTATGTACCTGGGAGCGCTGATTATGTGTTTATGCAGGGTCGCGGCTCTGAACTGCGCCTTAGAGATACAGAAACAGCCTTCTGTTTTGAGACAGTAAAACCGTTGTAAAAGGCGAGACGCGAGATCGGTCGCGTCGGGTGTTAAGAGCTGGGGTGCAACCGATTATGGATGAAATTTGGCCACATTGATGCGACCATCCAATGGGATCGAGATGCGAGAAATGTGACATTCTAGATAAAGTTACCGCTGCATGATACACAAGCCAAGAACTTAAGATGCACCAATATTACTGTACAAGGAAGGGTTTACAATATCACAAGTATCACAAGCTAAATTATTTTACAAATCAGACCATTTCTGTTCTGATGATCTGCGGTTTATGTGAAGCCAAGAATGTTGTGCAGAGAAAAAAGTTATTATTAGAAAAATGTCTTGTAGAAGGATGAATATGCATATTTACCCTGTTGGTGATAGCGACTAACGTCAAAGCGTTGAGGATTGAATGGAAGGATTGATGAGTATGCAGGATTGCTTAGGTGGGATTAGCTCGGCTGCGTGAATCGGCACTGGTCACGTAACAAGGCCTGTAATGTAATTTATTATGTAGGTGGTTAGGTGCAGTAGGTCGGCGACCGCAGCAGCTTATTCTTTTATGTAGGCTTGGTGCTCGGTAATGAGCCAAGCAAAAACAGCTGTACGAATTACAAAAGCCACATTCAATGCTGACAGCCAAGAAATAAACATCTCACCTAATAAGACCTAGTAATACTAAAAATCCTCCTACATGAAAAAAAGACTGTCAGCACAGCATGAATGATGAAGCCTCAATTGCGGTCAGCGGCCCAAAAAGCAAAATACGGGGTGACACAGCAGATAGACCATTCGAATTGTTGTTTCCCCCCGCTTATGGCGTACAGAGAGATACACACGCATACAATTACAACCTAGAGTCACTGAGTAAAGTGTTCGGACGTTAATAAGAGCCCGGGGTGAGGTTGCAGGCGGCCGATTTCTTGGTTGGGCTGGGATGAATCCTGGGCATTTTCCTCCGACCCGAGCTCACGGCATTGATCGTCCACGCAGGCCACAATATTCTGTGCCACAATATTCCGATTGGTTGGTGTACGTTGTGCTGTGCGGGCGGGATAGGTGGGTTGTCGGATCATTATGTGGGATATCACACCCTTGGCAAACGCAATGTTTCAAATTTATCTTAAACAGCTATATTCTATCTTAAACGATTTTGAGAGATTAATAATTCTCGCCTTTTGGAACGGGAAAAAACGCCGCATTATAGTCATTAAAAATGCAATAACGGAAAGTTTAAATCGGGCGGTTTCAAAAGGACAAAGTTTACTAGCTAGTCAGTATTAAGATACCCGTACCACCTTCTGACTCTAGCCAAGGTCTCACGTAAACCAATTACATGACTGTGATTTGGAGTCTTAGGACAACATCCCTGTCGGCAGTTGGCGTGTGATTGCCGCTTATCAGGGTCTCATCAGCCATCCTAGGCCTAGACAGATTTCTCCGTCTCCACAGCAGTCGGGCGAGACACCTAATTTCAGTACATGTCACCGCCTATCACTATCTGAGAAACAGTCAAGAGGGGAGAATGACGTTAACCTTATGCTTAGCTTAGAAGAGTTTAGACTTGGGCATCCCTGCTTATTATGCTACCGTGATACTGTACAGTGCTTGCTTGTTTGACTCGCCCCAGCCCAGCTACTGAGCCTCGATTTCTAATCCGAGCGTCTGACCTGTTGCATAAGGCCCTATACCACTGACACTGCCGACTTGGCACTGTAGCAGCCCCTGTAGATCTGACTGTTCCTCTCAATCGCCGCTGACCTACAAAACCAAACGCAAATCCTCCCGTTTCTGTCCAATCTGTTCGTTCATGCTCCTCCAACATCACAGCACTTGAAACATTTTTCAGCTATGCACGTCCAATCAATCCTGCTGGCTACAGGCCTAGTGCCTCTCGTAGCTGGCGAAGGCTGCCCTTTCGCTGCTAAGCGAAGCATAGATGGCTTGGTTCCTCCCAGAGACATTCCTGAGGATTTCGGAAGATGCCGTGTTGCTAGTAACCAGGCTGGTGGCGGTACTCGAAGCAAGGACTTCTGGCCTTGTGCTTTGAAGTTGGATGTGCTGCGACAGTTTTCTCCCCAGATCAACCCTCTGGGTGAGGAGTTTGATTACGCCGAGGCTTTCAAGTCTCTTGATTGTGAGTGAGATTTTTGGAAAGTGGATTATTTATGGATGCTAACTGGCGCACAGACGAGGGTGTCAAGAAGGATCTCAAGACTCTTCTTACTGATTCTCAGGATTGGTGGCCTGCTGACTTTGGTCACTATGGTGGTCTCTTCATCCGTATGGCATGGCACAGCGCTGGTACTTACCGTGCCATGGATGGTCGTGGTGGTGGTGGCATGGTCAGTTCTCTTGATCAGGTATTTGTGGATGTAACTTGCTGACGCTTTGACAGGGCCAACAGCGATTTGCCCCCCTCAACAGCTGGCCCGACAACCAGAACTTGGACAAGGCTCGCCGCCTTCTCTGTATGTTCCACAGTAATCGATTGCGACGTAATGACTAACAAACTACAGGGCCCATCAAGCAAAAGTATGGCAACAAGATCTCTTGGGCTGACTTGATGCTCCTCGCCGGCAACGTCGCCCTTGAGGCCATGGAGTTCAAGCCTCTCGGTTTCGCCGGTGGTCGTCCCGACACATGGCAAGCCGATGAGTCCATCTACTGGGGTGCCGAGTCCACATTCGTCCCCAAGGGTAACGATGTCCGCTACAACGGCAGCACCGACATCTACGAGCGCGCCAACAAGCTCGAGGCTCCTCTTGGAGCTACTCACCTCGGTTTGATCTATGTCAACCCCGAGGGTCCTGATGGAAGCTCTGACCCCAAGGCTTCTGCTCTTGATATCCGTGAGGCTTTCGGTCGTATGGGTATGAACGATTCTGAGACTGCTGCTCTCATTATCGGTGGTCATACCTTTGGTAAGACTCATGGTGCTGTTCCTGCTAAGAACATTGGACCTGAGCCTATGGCTGCTGATCTTGGAGAGATGGGTCTTGGATGGCATAACAAGGTTGGTGAGGGTAATGGACCTAACCAGATGACCAGTGGTCTTGAGGTTATCTGGTCTACTACTCCCACCAAGTAAGTCCACTCATTTACTCATTCAGAATTATTACTAACAATCATCAGGTGGAGCAACCACTTCCTCACGTCTCTTCTTAAGAACAACTGGACTCTCGTTGAGAGCCCTGCCGGCCACAAGCAATGGGAGGCCGTCGATGGCAAGCTCGAGTACCCCGACCCCTTCGTCAAGGGCAAGTTCCGCAAGGCCACCATGCTCACCAGTGATCTCGCCCTCATCCGCGACCCCGCTTACAAGGCAATTTGCGAGCGCTGGCTCAAGAATGAAGAGGAGCTCAAGGAGGCTTTCGCTGCTGCCTGGTACAAGCTCCTCCACCGTGATCTCGGCCCTGTCTCTCGCTACCTCGGACCCGAAGTGCCCAAGCAGAAGTTCATCTGGCAAGATCCTCTTCCCGAGCAGAAGGGCGAGGTTATCAACGACGCCGACGTCGCCAGCCTCAAATCCGCTATCCTCTCTGCCGATGGTCTTTCTGTTTCCAAGCTTGTTTCTACTGCCTGGAACTCTGCTTCAACTTTCCGTGGAACCGACAAGCGTGGTGGTGCCAACGGTGCTCGCATTGCTCTTGAGCCTCAGGTCAACTGGGTCAGCAACAACCCCAAGCAGCTCAAGCAGGTTCTCTCTGCTCTCAAGAAGGTCCAGAAGGACTTCAACTCCAAGGGCTCCAAGCAGGTTTCTCTTGCTGATTTGATTGTTCTTGGTGGTGTTGCTGCTGTTGAGAAGGCTGCTAAGGATGCTGGTTTCAAGAACGTCCAGGTTCCTTTCACTGCTGGCCGTGTTGATGCTACCCAGGAGCAGACTGACCTTGTTCAGTTCGGCTACCTTGAGCCTCTTGCTGATGGTTTCCGAAACTACGGCCACAGCACTGCTCGTGCTCGCACTGAGGAGATTCTCGTTGACAAGGCTGCTCTTCTTACCCTTACTCCTCCCGAGATGACCGTCCTTGTTGGTGGTCTCCGCGCCATGAACGCCAACTTCGACGGCTCCTCCAACGGTATCCTTACCGAGAAGAAGGGTCAACTCACCAATGATTTCTTCGTCAACCTTCTCTCTCCCGCTTACACCTGGACCAAGAAGGATGACCGTGGTGAGATGTGGACTGGCACCGACCGTTCTACCAAGGCCGCCAAGTGGACTGCCACTCGCGCCGATCTCGTCTTCGGATCTCACGCTGAGCTCCGTGCTATCTCTGAGGTCTATGGTAGCGCTGATGCTAAGGAGAAGTTTGTCAAGGATTTCATTTCTGCTTGGACCAAGGTTATGAACCTTGACCGCTTTGACGTTAAGGAGAAGGAGACTAAGTACTAAGTTAGATTTGCATGGCATAGCCTTTGACGCATTTTAGATTTACATATTTTTTCTTTACATAGTTCTATACATATATACCTGTTACATCCAAACCCACTTTATCATGTGATAAGATGAGGCTGTGCTGACTTTCCCTATGTCCCCTCATAAGCTGGTCCCGCCGAACTCTGACTATCACCATCGGCTATCCAGCTTTCAAAATGGTCCAATTGCTAAATCTGCCGGATGAAACGCTCACGGAGATCTGTAAATGGATAAGTGACACAGATCGTACTGCCCTTATTAAAGTAATCCGAGTCAACAGAAAACTGTATCGAATTGCCTCACCGCTTCTCGTTCGCCACTGGCCCCTATATCCCACTAGAGACGAAGTGCCAACATATTCGCACAACCTCTTCGCACTTCACTTAATCCGGAATCCCGAACTTGCCAAGAATGTCAAGACCTTGGTATTCGATAGGATATCGACTTATGAGGAATATGCAGATTGGACACCAAACCTAACGGGGGTCGACGAACTTGTGGCAGTGGCAAACCAACGTTGTCCAGAGCTTGCAAACACTTCAACTTGGTGTCAAGATCTTCTAAAAGGCAAGGACGACGCTTTAGTAACACTTCTCCTACTTCTATGCACCAAAATCGAAAGGATCTACCTTGCTGTCCCTAGCGACTTTCTCGAGGATGGCACTGACCTGCTATTTTGGCAATTCATTACTCTGGCTTTGAAGGACTATGGACCGCAAAGTCCTTTGGCAGGTCTTACACAAGTTGTGCTAGAGAGCCAAATGGAAGAAGCACCCGCTCAGTGCCTGGCACCGTTCTTTTATCTACCCAACGTCAAGACTTTGGCCACCTCGTCGTTTGTTTCACATGAAGATCCACCACTGCAAGATATCACAGAGAATGAATACCAAGAGGACGCTCCAGATTCGGAAAAGTATCAGACCAAGTTTCCTGTTGGGACTTCACCTATTGAGGAACTGATGATGGGTAATTCGGATTTCTCGTGCGCGGGTATTCTGACCATCGTCAAAGCCTGCAAGCGACTCAGAAAGCTTGAGATTAGATGCGAGATATTTGGAAGTGAACTCTTCGACGATCCCACTCGTTCTGTTCTAAGTGAAGTTCTGTTGCATCACGCCGAGTCTTTGGAGGAACTGAGCCTTCATATCAATAGAGATCACTTTATGGATGGCCAAGACATTTGCTTTGGTGATCCCACTCATCAAGTTGGCCTTCTAAAAGATTGTTTTGCTCGCCTATATCGTCTCAAGCGTCTGTCGACTGATCTCCACCTCATATACCACTCAGAATACGACTGTATAGCAGGACTCCTGCTTAACTGTCTTCCACCGTCTCTTGAGCGGCTCGAATTCGCGACTTTCCAGGCTCGACCTCGCACAGACGTACGGGGCTATTGCAAGACACTTAATGAGTTATTGAAGGAATGCGGGAAAGATGGACGACTTTCTGCGATTAGGGAGCTTCATGTGTCATGTATCTATGAGAAGTCTGCACTGGAGGAGTTTGTACCAGTTAAAATGATGGCTGATGAAAGAGGTGTTCGATTTTTCCTCCTAGGTGATAAGGCAGAGGTGTCGAGGGTCATGTCATTTGTCCCACAGCCTGAACCCCCGCTGGATATTAGACCTATAGACGCTGTTTCGTGTTATGAAGGGTATTCAGACGAAGATGATGATGAGGATTTGGCTGAGGATATGGATGAAGAGGATCAGGATGAAAATACATTTGCGCCTTGAAAACTTGGATAGACATTCCGAATTGATGCAATTCATTATAAAGTCGGCATTTGTACATATTATCGGCGTTATTACTCCTGTGTTATATGCGCTAAGTCTGCATGCACACAGCCTCATGATCCTTCGCAAATGGAGCTTCATTTGTTCCAAGACACCCATGAATAGTGCGTACAACACGTGATGACAACAAATTTCTATGGAGTACGAAAATATGCGTTTTCTTTCGTTGATCTTTGCCAGCACACCTTTCACGCGCCCTAACGGCAAGATGTATCAGCTGATGAGCTTGGCCGATGAGCTACTTTCTTGCATTTGTTATGCCAAGCTGAATTCCTGGAAGAACTCGTTTTCACAAAGGATGAGCACTTCAGTTGGATAGATTATGCAACCGGGCTTCCTGATCCCTTCGGAGACCTACAGTGACTGAAAGATACTTTCAGGCAATTGCATCACCTCAAGCGATTGGCCGTCAATATCCATCTCTTTCGCAGTAAGGAACTGACTGTATGCCAGCCTGCCTAGGCTTGACTTTCTGCCGCCATCTCTTGAGCATCTAGGCCTTATATGTAACCGGGAAAGTGATGAAAATCATATACGGAAGCACATTATACTACTGCTTGTTTTGTTGAAAGAATGTGGGCCTGGGCGTCCTTTGTCTGCACTGAAAAGTCTTCATTTATCACTTCATTTTGATAAGGACTCTTCAATTGGTGCCATGGATCAAATCAAGGCGACGGCTGAAGCAAAGGAAATTCATTTTTCGTTCCTTAACTGTGGTAATGAAGAGGGAGAGGTTGTTCATGATCCTACCTTAGCTTTCAGGTCTGAGATATATCCTTCGCTTGAGGGATAAAAAGAGCCCGTATAGACGAATCGCTGCAGAAGAGATTGGATTTCTATAGGCAAAGAAAATGCGAGGAGCTGAGTAAAATACAGCGTCGAGCAGTTTATATGAATTGAATATGACCGAAAAGAAAGAGAGAAATGGTGACTGTAAAAGTCGAAGAGCTACTTTTCCCTCCAAGTAAGTATGTTTGGGGACGCGCATATCAAAACCATTACAGGCAAATTCATACCTGAACCTCTGATCTGAATGTTTGATCTAATAAAAAACCGACTATTCCAGATTATCCACCCAGTCTTTAGTTCGTAGCCTGAAACTCCACTGGATATTAGAACCAGAACTGCTGGTCAAGAAATACCCTGTGGACACTGCCTCGTGATCCTTCGCAAGTGCAGCCTCATTCCTCCCAAGGCACCAATAAATACCCAAGGCACCCGCGAATGATGCTGACAGCACGTGACGATACACTATTTCTACTAATTAACAGATTTTCCCTCATTTTCATCCACTATTTGAATATAGCCTAACGTCAAAATGCATCAACTACTGGACTTTGCCGATGAAATACTCTCTCACATCTGCGTGGCGATATCAGAGACATATCACCCATCACTATTCCAATTCGCACATGTCAACAAGCGTTTAAACAGAATCGCCACGCCACTCCTCGTCCGCTCCTGGAGAAAATATCAGGATTCATATGAGTCACGTTTGCCGGGAGTCGCTCCATATCGCCAAGACTCACATTCTCGATTTCTCATGCATCTTCTTCAAAATCGGCACCTCATTCGACAAGTCAAAACTCTTTTTTTTGATGATATAATCCAGCGCAATGCTTATTATAGAGGGAAGGTCTGGATATCAAACAGAGATACACTTGATGAGCTTGAGACATTAGTACAGCAGCACTTATCGACGCTTGCTAGTCCCTCTACGTGGCGAAGCCGGCTGGGGAATGGCCATATGGACCAGACATATACGATTCTTCTGTTTTTATGTACTAAAGTCGAAAAGCTTCATCTGACGATTCCGCCTCTTCCTCGTCTCATGCTTTTGGATTTTCTTCTCCTGGTACAGAATAAACAGGAAGAGTATGGTCCGTTAATGCGTCTTCAACAAGTCGTATTGGACTATAATCATGATCAAAGTCATGGAGAAGTCGAGGCTTCTGCGCCTTTCTTCCACCTCCCCAATGTCATAAGTCTCTCACTTTGTCAATTTATCGACCGTTCACCGCTACGAAGTGTTTTTGACGATGAAGTTGACGATGAAGATGACGACCCCACCAGACGATGGAAGAAAGATCTTCGGTTTCCTGTCAGGACGTCAGCTGTTGAAGAGCTGATTATAGAATCCATATATCTCTCGTTCGCTGGTCTATCAACCCTGATCCGCGCATGCCGAAGTCTGAAGACACTGGTCAGTACTAGCAATGTCTTTGGGGAGAAGCACGTATTCGAGAACAGCCCCCATCAAGTTGATCATCCGCTGTTATACCATGCCGAATCTCTAGAAGAGCTAGTCTTCTATAGAGACATTCATGATAGGTCGGAGAACTACGGAACATGGCAACCAGAGTCGTCTGAAGATTTGATATGGCTGAAAAATTGCTTCAGTCGGCTCAAACAGCTCAAACGTCTCACGATTAACGTACATATCTTTTGCCACAAGATGCACCAGCCGATAGTCGATTTTCTCCCACGATCTCTTGAGCACCTAAGTCTCTTATGTAATAAGGCATGCTTCAAAAAACAAGTCCAGGAGCACAGCGAACTACTGTATGCGATCCTAAGGGAGTGCGGGTCCGGTCAGCACCTAATGTCGTTGAATAGTCTTGATCTGACGTTGGAAGTATACGATGACTCTGCAATCAATGGATTTGATCAGGTCAAAGAAATTGCGGAAGATAAAGCCATTCGCTTTTCATTTCATAACTGCGCACCTCCGAGAAAACAGGAGGTTTCTGAGACTACGGTACGCCCTTTGCCGGAGCGATATACAAACCCTTTTCGAGGATATGTGAGGTGATTCCAGCTATTTGTCTATGGAATAAATGCATGGTTATTCATTATGTGAATAAATTGGCTAGTTTCATTGAAAGGAGGACTCTAAATTTCATTCCTGTGAAAAGCCTCAAATATCCCACCCACGTGATGCTTACTGCTGCCTGGAAGCCCCATATCTGCCTTGTGATGACCCGATTTGCGAAGCTAGTCTATCCACTAAGGTAGAAAATAAGTAAGCCTGTCGTCTCTTTTCACCTCATTCATTTAACTCATTTTTGGCCCAAATTTCAGCCATGACGCGCCTCACAGATATTCCGAATGAAATCCTAGAGACCATCGTTACTTATGTCTCAGACGATAATCACTCAAACCTCTTCGAGGTCCTCCTAGTCAACAAACAACTCAACCAAGTTGCTCGCCCTCTTCGCGTTCGTCATTGGAGTGACGATGGATATTATGGTCACGAAAGCAGAAGCGAGCCATACACTATCTCCAGGCTAGCTCTAGAGCTTCTGCGATACCCTGAACTTCGTCCGCGAGTCAGGAGTCTTCATTTCTCACAGATTCAGAACTCAACACGCGCTTTTTTGAGCCCTGAAAATCTCCAGATGCTAGCATGGGCTGCTGAAGAAGCTGTTCCGACCATGGCAGAGTCGACGAATTTGTGTGAGGCGATTCTAAAAGGCTGGGATGATGCTATGGCTGTTTTGGTTATGGCGTGGGCAACAAATCTTTCATCCCTCAAATTATCAATCCCATGGTTTGAACCACAAGAAGAAGGGTTGCTTATCCTTCGTTTCGCAAAGCAGCTTGCTCTTCGATACCTTGATACGGATCTCAAACCCACTTCGCCTTTACCTTTGGGAAAGCTACAAGACCTGGAATTCCGGCATTGGGATACAGAGAATCATGTCTCGGTGCAGTACTTGACGCCATTTCTGTATCTACCTAAACTCAAAAATCTCAAGACATATAGATTGGGCGATGCGGATTATGGAGACCTTGATTCTAGTGTTGCGCGCTGTATCGAGGAGCATTACGCCATGCCATTTCCGACGGGTACTTCATCTATTGAGACGATGCATTTCGAGGAAACAACCTTATCCGATGACAACTTCAAATCGCTTTTTCTTGCTTCTCGAGCCATCAGAGACGTTTACGTCGAATTCTCCGCGGTTCTTGATGACGATGATCGATACAGCAGAGGTTTAGCCAGCAGCCTTGTTCATCACGCATCGTCTCTTCAGGAACTTCGTCTAGATATCGACAAACAGGACTTTATACAATGGCTTGAGGACGAAATCACTCTTCCAAAGTGCTATAAGGATCTTACTCAACTTAAAAGCCTCGGCATTCCTATGGACGATCTATTTGAGACTCCTGAGGAAGGGGGTCGCGCCGACCGCGTAGCTGTTATCAGTCGACTCCCGGAATCCCTTGAGTATCTCGAGTTATACAATGGATATTTATATTGCAATTGGGACATGATCTCTGATGAGCACAAGAAGGTTTACTTTGATGGGATTTTGGCACTTCTTGAACAAACGGGGCCGAACGGACGCTTCAAAAACCTTGAAGAAATTAACCTGGAGCAAGCTGTTTTGAAGGATCTTAAACAAGAAGGTATTGAGAACATCAGATCTTTGGCGAAGAGTCGTGGGGTCAAGGTTCCGATGAAGATAATACCAAAGGTGCCAAAGTCTTGGCAATAGGATTCCATAGGATATATGTACTATTTGTAAATATTTACATCGTTTAAAAGCTGAGAACCAAATCCTTCAACTTCGCAAAGTCGGGTGTTCCATATCCAGTGACAGGATCCCATCCAACAGTAGCGTTCCATCGAGCACCAGGAACAACACCAGATCCAGCAGGCTCAGGCTTACCAGTCTGAGTGTTGTTACCATCACAACCAATGGCATAGCCACCAGTGATATCGGTCAAAACCTTAGGCCCATGCTTGTAGATAAGAGGGTTCAACCAACCAAGACTCTTCTTGCCAGCCTTGAAGCGGGCATCGTTCAAAAGACCAATAATAGCGCCCCAGACAGGTGCAGCGGCACTGGTACCTCCACTTCGAGCAACCTTACCAGCGTAGATGACTTGGTAGTCGGGAGAAACACTGTGGCCAGCGACATCTGGGAAACCTCGACCTTCCCAGTTGGTGTGAGGACCATAGTACTTCTTTGTCTGCTTAGAAACAGTCTTCATATAGTTCTTGATAGCCTTGTCCTGGTAGCTAGGTCGGGGGAAGTACTTGCTGAAACCACCAGAAGAGCCCTCCCAGGCAATTTCGGGAGTGACATCGACAGTTCCACCGACGGAAGTGAGATAAGGGCATGTAGCAGGGTAAATGGCGTTGAACTCAACGGTCTTGCCATCTGGTGCAAGGCAGCCAGAGCCGACACCGAGATCGCCGGATGAGAAGATCATGCTAATACCTCGGAGACCCAAAAGACCAATCATGTTGCAAGTGAGAGTAGCATATTCTCGGGGAACAGTGTCTTCTTGATCACCGTATGAGGTGGAGATAACAGCTGGGAGATCCTTCTCTCCCAAGAGGTATCGGAGCCAGGGGAGATAAGGCTCGTTCTGGTTGTCAGCAGCGGTGGGCTGATCAATGTTGGGAACGAAAGGCGGTGCACCTCCAGTGATGTACTGAGTGAAAGGAAGAGGATGAGCAATTCCAACAATGTTCTCAGCATCAAGATCAGCCTCACCATAACTATTCTTGGCAGGATCTTGCTGATCAATACCGCCGTTGATTAGAACAGTAGTATAGTTCTGCTTAGGAATTCCGAACTTCTCCTCAAATTGGAAAACATCAGAGTAGATAGCCGACTCGTTGAGAAAGCTGCTGAATCCAATGGTGCTTCCGGACTTGGCATCGGGGGTGTAGTTGATGTTGTACATCTGCTTCAGACAAGAGGGAGTGATGCTTTTCTGGCATGATGCATCAACGGTGCTCTTGGAGGGATGAGTCTTGCGCTCAGAAAGAGTGCGCGATGGGCGAGGAAGAGGGTTGAAAGCAACAGTTCCTCCGAAGTTGGTGCTAGGATCGACATATTGAATATGACCAGCAATATCATCAGGAATAGAATAGGACAAAGTCCTCAACTTGGTCGTTCCATCCTTGGTGTAAAACTGATAATCTCCACCAAGAAGCTTATTCGCTTGCTCAACCTCAACAGCAAAGTCGATGAAACCACCGCTGACTTTATAGTGCTTAACACCATTCTTCTTCAACCACTTCAAAACACTAGAAACAGCTTCGTCGGAAGGAGAAAACATGTCTGTGATTTCATCATCGGAGAGCCAGTTTCCATAGTTGGCGCTATCAGGGCTGGAGAGATCAAGAAGCTTGGATTCGAGCTTGTCGATGTTTTGCATGGTTAGTGCAAGACTAAAGACATGCTCTTTTCCAGCGGCGACCTTTGTGGTTTTCTCGACTGACCATCCTGAAGGGACTTGAGAGTGGTGAGAGAAAGACTTTGAGAAAGCGACTGGGAGGGCCGAGAGGGCCAGAACAAAGGAAGAGATGTACATGATGAAGTGGAGCACTCAGCTCAAGTAAAAAAAAGAATGACTTGATGAGATAAACCAAAGCAAAGGGTATAATTCAAGGGAATTATTTCTCTTTTTATCTATAAGTAGTATTCTCTTATCTTTGAGATATGGTTCACGCGACTCTGGATAAGTCGGCATCTTAATGGAGTTATCCTATCTCAAAGCGACACAAAAGGTCACGGAAGAAACAAAAGGTCTCCGGGGTGTCTTGGCATGAGCTTCTCCATTTGGAGCATTTTCCGTAGCGAACATGCAGATCATGAGGCGATTAGCCTGTTCTGGGAAGTTACTCAGGGGCAAGCTGTGGGGTCGTGCACGGGATCACGGCATTTGCGTAGTTGAGATATTTAGTCTTGACATGTTTTGTTGGTTAATGGGTTGGAATTAGAGGGACGATTGTAATGATATCAAGACAAAAGTGCTCGCGAATCAAAATGGAAGGTATTTTTGTAGCTTATACGGAAATAAAATGAGGTTTTGGGTTGGATGCATGCTACCGTCCCGTCAGAATCTTAATCGCACGCATCATACAGAGTACAGAGTACATTGGCAGCGTACCATTCTGGAAAACGGTAAACCCATTGCACGTGAGTTCGGAAATTAAACGGGAATTACTCACTTTCCTCAACAGCATTGTCGCCTCGGCATATCGATTTGGCCATCTAGGTCAAACGGTTTAGACTTTTGACTACGCTCGCCTAAAGCCTAAATCTGTAACGGCTTAATTTTCCCATCATGCAAAATACCACTTTAATCTGAGTATAATTTACTACCATGTCTCAGCGTCTGCATGACTATAGAAAAGAGATTAGACACGTTATTGAAGGAATGCTCTTAGTACCAGACAATAAACTCTATAGGCGTTTTATAACAGTTCATGCGCTTACTCTAGGGTATCCAAGTCTAGCTAAACACTAAACTCCAAAGGCTAAAGCACGAAGGATCATGGACGCTTATCCGTTTAGAGGTCACTAACTAACCAATGTAACCGTGACGAACCTTGCTAGCCTTCCTTACGGCGGTCAAGATTGCTAATCAGTAATCTCAACATCATCTCACCCTTTTAAGCACTCATCGTCCATATCGTCGTTGCACAATGAACGCCACGGTACTGACTCCGGCCAATCCAGGCTTGGTGGTTGAAACAGTCTCCTATTTGAAGACTGCTTTGCTTGTTCTGCTCCCATTCGTCGTCACGTATGTCTTCACTGCGCTGGGAAACAAGGGCTATCAGAATGGAGATAGCCCTAGGGAACCTCCGCGGGTTCCGTACATGATTCCATATGTCGGAAACACTATTGGTTTTGCTTATGATACTGAACGCTTTTTATTCTCGATTCTGTAAGTTGTTTCCACTTTTGGCCTCGTTCCTCCACTGATCTCCGCATGATAGGTCCAAATTCGGTCAAGTTCCTCTGAGGATCTTTGTTGGTGGAGAGTCTATGTACTTCATCCCTCATGGCAAACCTATCATGGATCTCTTCAAGGGCACTCGAAACTTGACGACTAAATCCCTCGGTGTGATGACTGTTCGAGATGCGTTTGGTCTTCCAGAAGATGATCTCAAGATCTATGTTGGTGACGACTCTGGTTTCGAAGCTAAGCCTGCACCGGGATGGGAGGATGTCGATCCGTTGAAGCGATTTCATTTTACGCAGCATCGTGATTTGCATGCTCTTCTAACAGGAAGTTCGCTTAAAGCCATGACTACCAAGCTTGTAGATGTTTACTCCAAGAATATCGAAAACGATACCACCTTCCAGGAAGATCAATGGGTTGAAGTTGATGACCTCTACGACTGGCTTAGGAACAACATTCTCCGCGCCGCTATAGGAGCTATGTGCGGTGACAAGTTCCTCGAGCTTTCACCAAACTTTCTGCAGGAATTCTGGACCTTCGACTACCATCTTCCCAACATGTTCAAGCGAAAACCTCGGTGGATGGTTCCCAAGAGCTATGAAGCTAGAGATATCTATCTTGAAAGTGTCCTACGTTGGCATGAATATGGAAGACAGCATCTGGATTTTGACGACGATGAGGTCCTCAAGAAAGATTGGACACCTGAGTTTGGTGCTAGACTTATGGCCACCCGACAAAGGTTGTTTAAGAATAATGGGATTAGTGCGAGAGGTGGTGCGGCTCTTGACTTGGGTCTTCTGTGGGCGTGAGTATATCTGACGATCTGATGATATGAAACTGACATTTGGCAGGATCAATGCTAATGCCATTCCCGCTGCATTTTGGATGCTCTTTGACACTCTTCTTGACAAAGACCTCACAGCTCGAGTGATCGCCGAAATGGAACCCTCATTTCTTGAAAAGTCTCTCTCATTCGATATCGACCAGCTTTGTTCCAGACCTCTTATCAACTCAATTTATTTCGAAACACTTCGTCTTCGCGTCGCAGCTCCAGTTGGTCGTACTTCACTTATTCCAAGCGTCAAATTCGGTCGATGGGAATTAAAGCAGGGCGTAACCATGCTCAGTACATCATGGGTCGGCGGCCACGATCCTGATTTCTGGAATGTTGGACATGTTCAACCTGATGGAACCGAAGAACACCCCGTTGAATCATTCTGGGCTGAGAGGTTTCTCATCTACCCAAATGATCCTAACTGCGGCCCCGCTCGAAAAGCCGTTTTTCCTTCCGCCAAGTCTGCGAAACGAACTGTTGAGGATGATCGTAAAGCAGAAGTTACTCTTGATGGTACTCAGGGATACTATTACCCGTATGGCGGTGGAACCAAGATGTGTCCTGGCCGATTCTTTGCTAAACAGGAGCTTATGGCCAGCGTTGCCGTTGCTTTAAGGGCTTATGAAATTGAACTTGTTGATATTGAAGCTGCGAAGAAAGTTGGGCCGAATATGGACTATTTTCCTTTTGGAACTATTCCGCCCAGAGGCAAGGTTACGGCGAGGATTAGGAGGCGTAAGCTACAATGTTGAGTTGGCGGATATCAGGGACAGGGTAGTTTCTTAGATGGTTGAAGGGGACTTGATATTGCGCGAATTATTGCTTTTTTAGACCTACAGATTTCGCATAACGATGAGAAAAACTATCCGAATTCCTGCCTTTTCGATGCAAAGTTCAGGTTCATTACCACCACTCAGGACCCCTGACTTTCGCCTGCTTATCATGGCCGCACACTCAGACTCACCATGATCTCACATGTTTCTCATTCGTATAAAGCCCATTAGTCAATCGATTCCATTTGTTGATAGAAGTCGAACGATGATGCTTACTCGAATCGGTTATATGTTGCGCTGGGTGTTCCACCCTGACCATTATAACAGACAGCCTTTGCTCTTGAACAACTTCACTTTGCTGACATGATCATTTCCCAGGCCTTCTACTCCAGATTCCACATCCCACTCAAGACTCAACAGCATTTTATTCTATGCGACCCAATAGTGTCCCGAGCAGTTTTCAGCCGCGCAAAGGATCTGCAGCATTGAGCCAGCTAATGCAATTCCGACAGTCCTATCTGACAATCAACAGGAAGCCACCCTCGTTCTTAGTAAATTCTAAATAATAGTGTCATGGAACAAGAAATTGTGCTCAGAAGACAAGAAGTCTGTTACCGGAAAACTCTGAGCCGGAGCAGGATGGAGGTGACATGGCAGAGACCCGTTGTGATGGACGATCTTATTATAGTTGGACAGAGTTGAGGCACGGTGGAGGAGCGTCGAGACACAGCGGGGAGTCCAGGGAGAACCAGGGAGAATCAAGACACAGTAGCAGTAGTGGTCAAACGGGCTTATCGCATCGATCGGCATATATCATGGTATGATGCTTACGTATATTATTGATAGCTCACCTTTACGTTACCTAATAGTCAAATTCTCAAGACTTATACCTGTCGCTTCATCCTCCTTACCGAACTTCAATTTTGCTTCACCAACTATCTTGCCTCCACAAACAACACGAAAGTGCATGTACCCCAAGTCATCCTCGACTACCATAACAATCAAGAAAAGAACCTTGTACATCTTGACTTTCTTCCATAGAAAGGGCGTAGAGAGTTCCTTTACCTCAAACTCGCTCATATCTACGTCACTTAAGTCAACATGAAGCTCACCTAGCTCCTTGACCGCTGTTCATAATGGTTAGTGAGGGAAAGGGCAAGAAGGGGGATGAGAGAACTTACAGTAGTGAGACTGCTTTTCTGGAGCTACTGCCAGCATACACTCGTACATGGTCTCTACCCATTTCTTATCTCTGCCCTCAAGGAAGTTCATAGAGTATGGTCGGATGACTACAGTCTCCGGCGTGATGACTTCGCCACGGTTGACCATCCAATCCATAAACCCCGGAACTCGTTTCGTCCCGTCAAATGGATCATCATAGGCATCATCCGAATCATCAATGCCCTCTCGGAAAGGCCTTGTCACCTTTGTCCCGAGATGTCGTCTGCATTTCTTCTTCACTACGATTGGGCCATCGAGTCCGCGTAGACTAGCCCCAAGGCAGATAGCCTCCCATCTGGTATAAAACATGTCAGAAACCATGGTTCCTAGCAGAGGGAGATAACTTACGATTTAGTGGGATTGAGAAGTTCAATACCTGAAGGGCACCACTCTCTGAGTTTGTTGAGGAGATACACAGATTCACCGAACCCCCCAACAAGGCATATTGTCTAGCAAATGTCAGGTAAGCAGGGAAAATACATGACATATTATTCAAGCGGTGTGCACATACCTTGATTTCAAGTTGGCTTTCCGTTCGTGTTGCTTGGATCTGTTGTTCCAATAGTGCAATGATCTTCTTAATGACTGGGTCAAAGAGACTTTTCATGTCCTCTCTAATATTCTTACTTAGAATAAAGCTGACTTCAGGGAGGAAAGAATACATGAACTTACGTCGTGATAATCACCTCATTCTGGTCATCATCATACCATTGAGACTTTGGTGCCTTCAACTTGAGGTCCAGCCGATACTTCCTTGCACGCCTGGATACGCCAAAGTCTCGTTTAGCTGACTCGAACTGATTCATAAATTTTGTACCGGCACCCTTCCTCTCATATGGTAGTGAAGAGAAGGCATTCCCGAAGCGATCCGTTAGCAGTCTGTGCAAGGCGCGGTCAATTGTTGTAGAGCCACATTTGCCGCCTGCCCATACCAACGTCAGTCTGAATACTCGATAAAGACCAGATAAAGGATGTTGAGGTTACCTTCGCTGACACAGGCTTGATCTAAACTGGGTTTCGGGTAGGCTACTTGGATTTTGTACGAGGCAAGATCCTGATTTACGATGTTAGCTTGTCTCCCTTGCTATTGTGGAACTTGTCACTTACCACTGTACCCCCACCGCAGTCACATACCAGAACACCGTCTCCCACCTGAGATGTTAATTTCTTTCGGTTATAACTATCTGAAAAGAACATACCTGTACCAACTGACTTTCACCATCCTTGATCAACTCACTCAGGCAAGCAATGGCTGCAGCTTCTGGCTCGCGAATCATATGGATCCTGTCTCTATTCCGCGACCCAAAACCAGCTTTGGTCGCAGCGTTTCTCGTTGCATCCTCAGCTCGCAAACTCCAAAGAGCTGGAACAGTAAACCAAAATTCAATGGGAGTCAGTTCGATTAATGCACCGAACTTGTCAACCAGCACAGACATCACATAAGAGTAAAGCTCTGTGAGAAAGTCTGTGACTACGTCTTCGGGTGTCTTCCCTGGGGGGGTAATCAAGAGACCTGGTCCGTCAACATCCTTTAGCAAGGAGTCGTCAAAGTCAGAGGACTGAGCAAATCTGTCAAGTAGAAGTTTAGTCCAACAGTATGTTCTTGCTCCGTCCTCGATGTTGTAGCCCCAAGCGAGGTCGGGGGAGTATGAGATCTTCGAGGGGACTAGTCTCTCATAGCCTGCTTTCCCCACGTTTCTCTCACTGGTGCCCCATTTGTCTATCAGCTCGATAGACTCTATGCCCACAGCGGTAGACCAAACAAAAGAGACGCCTACTGTTATCAATGGCTAGTTATTAGATTGAGAGGGAAGACCATGCATACCTGAATATGTTGTTCCATAATCTACTCCAACGATGAGTCTCTTTACTTCGTCTGCAGAAACCATAATTGAGGGCAAAAAGGGAAATACAGCAAAATGCAGGTGAAAGAATCTTTCTTGGAATGAATTTAATGGCCAAGAGAGAATATGGTCGCGCAAAGCATCAAAAGACCTGCTCAGGCTGGTGTTGAGCCACTATTAATTATTGAACGCTGTACCGATCGCGGCTCCTAATTTTCAGCATTTTCTATGGCGAACCAGGTAGGTACAGGACAAGGCGACACTGAAAATACGCCTAGGGACACTATCGATGCGGCTCGGATTTAGGGCATCGACTGGTGTGACATCCCATATAGAGCTGAATCAGAGCCTGATTGTGTACTTTCTAAACAGGTACCCCAAGAACTTTCTACGGTTTGAGGATGGTGGGAGCTGCGCTTAAAAGGCCATCGCGATCTTTGAATTCAATCGTCAGATTTGTTCACATTACATTCCACAAAGGAAAACAAAATGTCGCCTAGAAAAGACCACGCTGTTGGGACGACCGATGCCGAAACTGATAACGGTGGCGATCCCAGCCACGCAGGTATGCTGAACTGTCAGCTATCAAACAGAAGCAAGCGGACGACTAACCAATCACTTGTAGACCAAGCAGCAGAAATTGCTGCGAATTATCCACTGCCAGATGAGGGATATCAAAAGCCAGAAATGATGCAACTGCCTCTGAAAGGTGACAGTGTTGTTGTTGAACCACCAACAAAACAGGCCCCGGCAAATGAGCCTGACGATATGGCCACTGCCACTGCTCATACCCATTACAGCTTCAAGGCAAACAAGCCTCAACGTAACTTACAAGCGGGTGTGGTCGGGCAAAAGACATCAGCCCTGCCGACTGTGACGACAAAAGATGAGTCTCGGGTGAATATCTCGCCCGCAAATCTCTCCTCCCCAGGTTCAGTTCATTGTGGTCCGCCAAGAACTACAACCGATCATATATCTTACACTCGCCATACTAGCAATACTGGCCTCGCGATAGGACTCAATCACAGCTCTCTGGGCCATACCCCTCCCCATGGCATCGTCGGTCACCAAGTTCCCGATGATCGGCGAGGACCTGGAGGATCTGCCCCAGCGGAAACTCAGCGTAGCTGGTATACCCTTTGTCAATATTGTATAGGGCTATGGAACACATCGAAAAAAGAAAACGACGGTTTGCGTACCAAGATCACTGATCTTGAGTCGCATATCAAAGGTCTCAACACAAAGCATGCTCAAGAACTTAGTAACCTGAAAAGGAGCTACCAAGATCGAGAGTGGCATTTCGATGACAAGATCAGAAAACTTGAACAAGACAAAGAGGCGCAGGAAGATAGTATTCGGCGGGCTCAAGCGGCTGCGCAGGCTATGATGGAGCAGTCCAAATCCTTCGCTTCAAGTGATAGCGAAGTCGAGGCCTGGTTCCAGAGCAACAGCGCTGGGTGGTACGAATGGGCGAGGGATTTTGCACACGAAGATCCCACAAGGCTGACTGAGCTACCGGGCGATATCTGGAACGATGATACCATGCTTGTGGCTTTAGAGGATGGTAGGCTTCCTGCGGGGTTGGCTGCAGATCCAAAGCTTCCGTATCTGATCTTGCAGGGTATGTTGACCAATTTTATCTGCACGCGCGCATTTGGGTCACCGTGGTGGATCTTTGACGCCTTGCGCCAGTTTCACCTTGATTTGAGAGAGACTAGGCATTTGGTCAAGGCTTCGAATGATACTGAGACGGCTAAGAAAATATTGTCTTCGGTGCGCAAAGAGGTACCAACTATGCATGAGAACATGGATTTGCTCTTCCAGCAGCTACAAAACAGTAAGTCATCAGTGAAAAGATATCGTCGTGTTCTCTAACATGCTTTTTCAGTTCAAAAGGACTCAAGCCATAAGTTTAGAGTATCGCTGGTAAGGTTCTTCTCAGCCAACGGCATGGCTGCCAATGCAGATACAAGGGCCTCGCTTCGAAGCGGAGAACAGGCTCTCCTCGACGCAAGAACAAACCTTGCAGTGGACTTAACCACCAAGTTCCTCCGCGGTTCAGCACACCACCTTCTCCGCGATTTATCGGAAGATGAATGGGAAGATTGCTCCAAAGGCCTTGAGGAGCAAATCGACCTCGCTCTGCAGAAATCGCTTGGTCTCTGGACCCACCGATCTTACATGCGCTGCTTTAACCTACAAGCCCTCCAACAGCGCGGGCGCGATGTCTTTGAAGCTAATTCGGACCTTATGCAGCCTCACCAGGTTCATAAGCTTGGTCAGGCAAGGCAGTATCATGGCTCGCCTTTGGGGATGATTGTTCAGCCAGCCATTGTAGTTTGCGGCACTGAAGAGGGGGAGAATTATGAACGTGTTAGACGGGTTTGGATGCCGGCAAAGGTACTGATTGCGGGCGTACCTGTGTCTCATGATAAGAAGGAGGGGTTTCGGACGTATGGTTGATATGTGGAGGTGATGTGTCAATCACCAAGGCACTTTAGCAGGGCGTTTTGACTTTTACTGTAGCACATAACTAGTCGCTGCCTCTTTTCCACTTCGTCCAGGCAAATACAACTTTATTTTTCTTTCTTTTAAGCGTATTTGCACATTCGACAACCTTTACAGAGGCCATGTAACCTCAAGGTAGTCGCTGGCCAGTAAGGTTGTGACATGTTAGCTCACTGGTGTTCAGCCCAGGAAATAGTTCAGCCACGGAGCGCTAACGAAGTCGCAAGGCTCTCACGATTCGAAATGTGGCATTGAAGTTCGCATCGAGCGCATTTCTGCCTTTATGAGGCTCAAATAATGATGGAGTAGAAGATGTGAACGGCTTTATCAGTAACCAGGACGATATCGCTGTGTGGACCTTCTTCACTGATTTCCGATCACTACGTACTGAAATCATGCTCATCAAAGGACAGCCAACAATGGTGATTGGGGTCATGGGGGTGACTGGCTCTGGTAAAAGCACATTTGTACGCACGGCAAGCGGGGATGATAAGGTCGTCGTCGGACACTCGCTTGAGGCTTGTAAGTAACCCCCACCAAAAACCAGGGAATTGACATTAATGACCATTCTGTAAAGGCACTCAACAAGTCACTGCATATGAGTTCAACACAAACGGGCATAACATCATCCTTGTTGATACGCCCGGTTTCAACGACACGTACAAGTCTGATACGGAGATTCTGCTTGACCTCGCAAAATGGCTTGAAGTAACCTACCGCCAGAACGCAAAGCTCACAGGCATCCTATACCTGCACCGCATCACAGATGTACGTATGGATGGGAGCGCCATGAGAAATCTCAAGATGTTCCGTAAGCTCTGCGGAGAAGACCCAATGAAGAACGTCGTCATTTTGTCCACCTTTTGGGGACAAATTGATAACGACAAAGCCATCGCTCATGAAGATGAGCTGAAGACAAACCCAGACTTCTGGGGTAGTATGATTGAGCATGGCGCCCAAGTGCGGCGTTTTGATGGCACTCAGCAATCTGCTCTTGAGACTCTATTCTCCCTCGCCACCAAGGCAAAGATGACCCTCGATATCCAGAGAGAACTCGTGGATGAAGAGAAGCCGCTTGGCGAGACTGCGGCGGGAAACGCAGTCAACGAAGAACTTCATCGTCTGGAAGCTAAGTATCGTGAGAAGCTGGACGAGATTCAGCAAGAGACCGCTGCAGCTCTCGCAGAAAAGGATGTCCAGTATGAAAAGATCCTCAAGGCTGAGCGCCAGAAGATGGAGCAAAAGCTTGATCGTATCCATTCTGATCAGGAAATGCTACGTCAAGAGCGCCGGGAGGAAATCCGCCGCATCGAGGCTGATAACAAGCGCAAGATAAGTCTCCTCCAAAAAGAGTATGATAGCAAGTTGCAGCGACAACAACTCGAAGCTGATCGTCTTCGTGACGACGACAAGGCAGAGATGAGAGAGCAGATGCGTGAAGCACGAATGCAGAGCGCAACGCTATCAGCACAATTTCGGGGGCAGATACAGGAAATGCAAGATCGCAATGATGATCAAATTAGGGAGATGAGGGATGAGAATGAGGCTTTGAGACTGGAGGCGAGAAATAATGCTTCACAGAGCAACATTGGAGGGAAGTTGGCGCAGCTTGTTGCGTCAGGGGCTCTGGCTGTAGTTGATCCTCTTGCAATTCCTGTTGCACTGGCTTCTCTGGCGGATTTTGTAAACGAATTCTAACGAGGATCAAGGTAATTGGGTAATGGACTTAATGCAGAGAGAGCCTTCGATTCTGTGCTGGCTATAGGTAACACGGTTAAACTCTTCTTCCATAATTATGGGCAATGGAATTTTCTTACCTTTAGGTTTCAGAAAATTACACTCGGTCTGGTAGAGCAGTATCACAGCAGCTGTGCATCTCTTTCTGATTGGGTACACACGCAATGCTGATTCTTGATATAGTGTGACACGACATTCTCTAGCTGTCCTCTAGTGATTCAGAGGCCTTCTCCGGCTACAAAAGTGGTCTTGGAGATTGTCAGAAATAAGCTCGAGAAAGCGTCATGTTTGTTTGTTTCATAGGCTCACCGAGCCATGCTGTGACTCGCAAAGCATCATTTCCTTGGCCCACTAACCTGCACGACATCGCGCTTGTTAAAGGCTTAAAACGCATTCTTTCCAATGAGATCACAGGATCGCGACACCTTAACGTGCGTAGGTCCCGATAGTTACACGACAGTATATCGTAGTCTGACACGCATGGGAAGATACACATGACTTGGCAGCCGGCCTCCTTGAATTTCGATTTACCCCTCTTCCACAGTTGTTTTTTAAATCAGCTTCATTCGAAATGTCATCAAATAACAGCCCAAATCACTCAGCAGACAAGTATGCCCCAATCCAAGATGATGGTCTGAAGATTATCCACGCCGGTCTATATCGAACCGGTACAGCCTCTATGGCTCAAGCCTACCGTATCCTTGGCTTCAAATCCCACCACGCCCTAGAAGATGTCTGGAACGTCCCATGGGATAAACTCGAACAAGCCGCCGAGGCAACATGGCCTCACCTCGCTCAACTCCCAGGATACACTTACAAACACGGTCTTCGACCACCATTTACTCGACAAGACTGGCAGGCTATTTGGGCAGGCTACGATGTTGTCACAGATGCTGCTTCGCCTTTTGCATTAGAACTTATAAGATCGTACCCAGATGCAAAAGTCATCATTGTGCAAAGAGACTTTGAGAAGTGGTGGCCTTCTTTTAAATCAGAGCTTTTACACGCTACATATGACACATCATGGCCTCAAGAGTTCCTAGCCATTCATGTCCTAAGTTTCCGAGGATCAAAAGCAATAAAAAAGACATTTGCTGGTCTTTTCGCCACAAACGACTACGCTCTGGAATCGATAGTGCCACGAGCAAGAGAATCATATGAGAAATATTACCGTAACATTCGTGACGCGGTGCCGGAGGAGAGACGGTTGGAGTATACTCTTGGCGATGGATGGGGGCCGCTATGCAGGTTTCTTGGCAAGGAAGTTCCGGATGTTGAGTTTCCTTGGGTAAATGATCGGGAGAGTCATGCTTTGGTGACAGAAAAGACAAGAAGGGAGATGTGGGTTTATACATGGAAGTTAGCCGCTCCATATATTGTCATTGCTATAGTGGTTGGCATAGCATATTGGCTCGAGATAGTGAAAGTTCCGAGTTGAGATGATGCCCAACTCTGATCGTCAGTACACAATTAATTGCAGGAAAGAGGTAAACGCAGTTTGGGGAAATCAAATTATATTTCTTTCTCAGTATTAATTAATTATGTAGCTAGTAGCCACTTAAAACGAGTAACATGAATATGTCAATGCGAAACATAATAACCATCTCCCTTACATGGTCCACAAATTATAGGCCTTTCTGGGCATACCCCTCTTCTTCAACGGAATATCAGTGCTGTTCCTTGTCACGTTCTGAATAGTGCATCCCTGGTGAGAATATTGACCAGACAAAACAGTAGACAGGAACTCAATAGCTGGTGCAGCGCTGAGGAAAAACTCCTGCATGTGCGAGCCAACAGAGTTTCGCTGATACACAATATTGGCACCAACTTCGCAATATCTCTGAACCAGCTTATCAGTGTTCTTGATTGGGCTGATCTCATCGTGGACAGCTTGGTAAGCGAAGATAGGCCATTGAGGAACACCGTGGTATCCCATGATTCCGTCATTGTTGATGGCTTTCAGAGAGAGAGGGTTCGTGAGCAAGTTCTTGCCGTTCTTGAAGAAGTCAAAAACATCGACATTTTCGTAGGCAGCACCGGCTTGGGCCACGCTGAACTTCTCTGCGGCCAAGAAGCCGGTCTCGTTGAACTTTCCGGAGGTTTTGAGCTGTGAGAAAACGTATTTGCGTAGCTCGGGATACTGAGTTGTGAGACCAAGGATAGCGCTTACGCCGAGACCAGCACTCTCTTTTCCAGAGATGGATTCGAGAACGGCGGAGATATTAGGTGTAATGCCTCCAATGGCGGCACCGACGACTGTGTCTCGAAGGTCTGGGGCATACTGCACAGCAAGCTCAGAGGCCCATTCACTAGCGAGTGCACCTCCAGAGTAGCCCCAAAGAGCAACACGAGAAGAAGTCGAGTTGAGACCGAGACCGAGAGAAAGAACAGCGCGGATTGAGTCGAGCGTTGCGTGGCCTGAGATGACACCTGCCGTGAATGACGCAAGAGGACCTTCGTAGTCAGGCACGTTCAAGAAGACGCCCAAGCTCAGAGCAGCATTCATAAGCTCAGCTCCATCAGGTGCGTAAACCGAATAACTGGGACTAGCATCGACATCGGCTGAGTCATAAGGAACCTGGTACGACAGCAGGGCACTCTGATTAAAAAGCTGGACAGCAGCGCTCTTAGCACCAAGCTTGGGAACATAAAGAGTCGTAACAGCCCATGTTGGCTTATACTGGCTATCAGTCGTGCGATAAAGAACGTTATAAATAGCAGAACTATTTCCGACAATCTTGGTCAAGTTTCCTGGTGCAGGGCGTACACGAAGAACAGTACCGGGCTCTTTATCCTCAAAGTCTCTTGGCGCAGTGTACCATGGATCTTGACTAGGAGGAAGGGGGTCAGAGGATGAAGCACGACTGTAAAGATGCGCTGGAACGGCGGCAGCTACAAAGCTTAACCAAAAAGTCAACACGACCAATGCACGATGAAGAGCCATTGTTAAGGTTATGAAGTGAGAAGTGTATGCAAAACTGCAAACCACCTAAGAGGGATTATTCGTTCCTTTTAACTCTACTACGAAAAACAACTTGTTGTAATGACGACAGCACATCGGAGCCGAGGTATCCGTCTAAGCCTTAGCCATGCCACGACAACAGAACGTCTTTGGAGAATGTCATCTGTGTTTTAAGCCCTGTTAGGTAAGGTCATATTGATAGTCCTGGGAGGCTGGACAAATAGCGATGTAAGATCTGACACATCGTTGAACTAGTTTGTCCGTGATAACCAATTAGGAAGTTCAGAATGAGTTGGTTGTCCGTTGGGTTAAGAAATTTGGCTTA
Organism: Fusarium anguioides; assembly: GCA_012977745.1. Classification (NCBI taxonomy): domain Eukaryota; kingdom Fungi; phylum Ascomycota; class Sordariomycetes; order Hypocreales; family Nectriaceae; genus Fusarium; species Fusarium anguioides. Next base: position 35,391 of record JAALXK010000153.1, on the reverse strand, counting down.
GGTTGGCGCGGGGTCGGCTGGACAGTGACACAGTCAGATCTGGGCTCAGCCCGGCCAACGGGGTTTAATTTCAATCCGCGGATTGATTATGTGAGATTTTTATGGATAAGTCTATTTTCGGTTCTATTTTATGGCTTATCATGCCATTAGGATGCTTACGAGATGCATTTTTCTGTTTTGGGTCTTGTTGCAATTTGAAGCGAATGAGGGACAAACACGCGTTGCGGTAGACAAAAAACCAGATTATGGAGAGTCAACAGGGCTGCTTACATTAGCTTTGAACTATTGGTTTATTAGTTCACGTGTTAGCATCACTGGTTTGGTGAAGGCGTTGTGGCGTGGCAGTGAGGGGGTTCAGCATGGCACGCGTAACAGGCGACGTACTGTAAGAATTTGGGTCATTGGACTGGTAGAAAATGCAAGCACTAAACATAAAGTTGTTTAGAACGTTGAATATTTCAACATAGAGAAATAAAGTTGAGGCCCATCGGTCAATCATACGCTGTCATCAACAGCTGACAAGATCTAAATCGCTTGGATAACCCTGTCTGACTGATGATGCAATCACTGGAAAGCTTCGTGACTAAGCAAGCAGGGGCTGTACAAATACGAGCGTTACTCAGAGCTAACGCAACTCAAGCTCGAGATATAAAATTATCTAACGCCAATTATTGAAAGCCCATCGACAAAGAAAATTCACTAGGCCAAATATCACACTTGCGATGAATAGCAGCCACTTTACCATCGTCCAAACCACGAAAAGAAGGCATCCTATAAAGATAATAATGATGACAAGCACGTCGTAAGGGGGCTCACTCTGATATGCTGTTTTAGCTGGCGGCGTTTCTTCCTTCCTGGCTAATGGTGTTTCCTGCGATTTGGTTGATGATTCTTCTTGGGTGGTGCTTGTTGGTGGAGCCCTCATCTTCATGTTGCGTGATATCTGTTCGAATATGGAGCTTACAGCGTAAACCTTTTCACCATCCAGAAGCAAATATGCTGTAAGCTCAGCGAGATTGAAATTCTTGTCAAGGTTTCTTCTTTTTCGGATGTCGACAATAAAGGTGCCCCACATTGCCTCGTTCAATTCAGATTGCTTCGTAGCACTCAGGACTAATAAGTCTGACGTAAGCTATCTCTACTTTCTCAATGATGGTTTCTGAACTTACCTCTTGGCACTTTATCTTCTGGCCCTAAACATGCTTCATCCCAGCTCCCTGGATCAATATTCTGTCGCCTGTCACTTTCCCAAATCGCATATCTGAATTGCTTCAGAAAGAGCCAGAATCTAGTAATAGCTTGTCGCTCTTGGTATCCTGATAAGAGAGCTTCAAGTCTTTGACTGGCCGGTAACCCCTCCTTGTAGTCCAGCTCTGCATTTCTCCACCAGACGTTAAACATGACAAGAGATGCCTTGAGATCCTCATCGGGGATGCTTGAGGCCGGTTCTACTCATCATGGTTAGTGGTGATACCTGGGAAGTCTACATCACTCACCATTTTTACGGCTTTCGTCATGCTTCTCTTGAGAACCCTGCCTAGACTGTCGTGCTACCTCCCTGTGCAATTCCATCAACCGTCTCATGTTGATATTGCCATGCATCGGCAACGATGTCATTCTTGTTGTGACTTCTCTTCCCTCATTTTTCATAAAACGAGCGAGCTTGTTGATATACTCCCTTTTCGCATTGCGATGTTCTCCGCCCAGATGCTTTCCTACTTCGCAGGGCTCCTCAAGATACCAGTGAAGCAGGTCAAGGAATACAGCCTTTCGTTCAAACACAATCATGGATCCGTGAAATGCATGGTCAAGCAAAAGACCATTGATGATCCGCATATGGTGTGTCTCAATCCTGAACAAGGGAAATGAAAACTCGTCATCAGCTCGATACTTCTTATCCCATCCAGAGTTTTTAGTCAGACGTCCATCTACTACGCTAGAGTAGTTGTTGAAGGCTTTGTGGACAGGCAGGTCTTCCAACATAGACTTAGTTCCTTCACCAAATGGAGCTTCCACCATGATATATCTCCAAAATGCTCGTTCGGCTTTGACTTCCGGATTGGCATCTTCCCACGGCTCTGGAAGATGCCTACTCCGTAGAACAATAGCTAGTTTCGGAGTGATAGGTGCGAAATAGTGGAAGCGTGGACTTAACGCTACATGCTCTCCCGTCTCGCCATCCTGTTTGTAGAACGTCGGTCCTTCGTACACGTTGTAACCAGTATCAGTCAGAATGAATTCTTGACCCTCGTTCGCCGGTGAGCAAAGAGCAATCCAGTAGTGTGCGATGTGTTCAGTAAAATCAGTAGCAATAGCATCATACGCCGTGCGTTGCGCTTGCTTTGCCCATTTATCACCAGTATCCATCTCAAGATCGATGATTGCACCTAAACTGTGGAGCCAAGCGTCAATCGGTCGATGAAGATTATGTTTTTGCATAAAATCCTTCAGCATCGGTTGATCGGAATGATGATAATCTTCTATAGTCTCGAGATTATATCTGCGATAATATCCTGGACCTCGATATATAAGCAGGAACAGGAATTTGCGAAGGATATCTCGGTCGGTTCTGCCTAAAGTCACAGAATCATTGCCAGCCTCATGCGCTTTGATAATCTTCAGAATGATATGGCTAGATTGATGTTCAAGTCTGCTGAACTTTTCCTCAAGAATACGAGGGACCTGTACTGTTTCTCTGTTGTCGGTATACATATCGAATATACCACATATACGCTTTTTCGGTTCTTCGCCAGTTGTGAATCCATCTGGAGACAGTCGTAAGCAGTTCACGACTGGATCACCTGGATACTTGTTCTTTTTATGGTGCTTCTTCTTGCATCGTGATCTATTTGTAGGCGTCTCGGGGCATATGAATGGGTGGCTGAAGTTTTTCAAGATGAATTGGGGGATGAAATGCTGATACTCGGTATCCATAGGTACCATGGCGTCTCACAGTCGTGTTACTTTGACAAAGATAACTGGATTGCGTCGTATAGTGAATACCATTGTTTGATCAAGCGACCCTCGAGCGGGGTTCATGTTGACATTCGTGCAACCAACAGGTTTATGCAAGCCATAGGCAAAAGTGATTTTCCGGGTCCGACAAACGCGACCTGCGATTTTCGAATTCCTCAATATTCATACATCAGGTTCACCGGCCTATTCTTGATGCTACTGTGAATAAAAAGGCCTTGTATAGCTGGGTCAGTATCGGTAGTCTTGACTTGGATATCCCACGTGTTGTGCGTTGAGATGCGATAATTGGCTGATGCTACCTTAACCGGCTATCTCGGCCGCAGTCCTCAAGTGAAGCCAATACTTTCTGGAAATACAGCTACACGAGCATGAACTCAGCATCTTTTCATGTCTTGATCCCAACCCAAACGCGAGCTGGACGTGCCCAACAAAATCACTCGTGAATCACATATTATTCTCAAATTCAAGCAAGGACCAATGATTTAGCCATGATATTCTAATATACAATATTTTACACCCAAGACTACGGATCGATCAAGGCAGTAAGGTCAAAACTACATCGATATAAACTTCAGACACCAAGAGCAATGCCCAAAGTTTATATATGTGGTTTCATTTAACCTTGTTACGTTGGTCATTCTTGCATTGGTAAGGCCAACCAAAATAAAAAGAAAGGAACCGTAAGGAAGACTAGTCTTTTCGTAATTCCCGCTTCTCGCACCCTCTTGCTACCCCTCTGTTAAAACGCTCATACGCCATATCGAAACTCGCGGAACTTCTTCTGGTAGTAAAATGTCGCAAGCGCACCAACCGCACCAAGGGCAATGGGGACAGAAGCTCGGCCACCAGTCTTGATGATTCTGGGCACGGCTGAACCAGTCAAGAGGACACTGTTGGCGAGAGCAAGCTCAGATCCGTAGTCCTTGTTGTTCTTGAGAAGGTAGCCTAACAGCGTGAGCCATAAGTGCAAGACGATTGAAAATGTGGACAAAACTTACCAGCATATGCGTATGAGACACCAAGACCGAGACCAGCGACGAGAGAGGGTGTTGAGCGAGTGCGCATGTAGCCAGCAGTACCGCCAGCGGCCACTACAGATTGGAGGTTAGTCAATTGAAGACCTGATCACGGTGAGAGATGGAGAAAAGACATACAAAGACCGGCGAGAGTGAATGAAGGGTGTTCGGCCATGTTTGCGGCGTCAATGGCGGTGAGTGATTTGAAAACGACAAAACTTTTGCAATGTTGAAGCTCCTCGGCATTTGAAGCTCGACGGCATCAGCGGCTGATAGTGGGCCGAGCTTGAAATTGGATGACAAATAACGGTACAGGTGATAACGTCGGAAAAGTATTCTTCCAGGCCTTATCAAAGGAAACACGGTCGCGTAAGAACAAAAACACCAAAGTTACGCGACCTTTTATTTAAATAAGTTACGGCCGTAAAAATATAAGCAATTTTTCAACGCCCTTTTTACTACGTAGTATGATACTCATATCGAATTCTTATAGGTTCGTACTATAGAATGCCACTTAGGGAGATTTATGATCCCCTGTGACAAATGATTAGTTTACTCGCTTCAATTTCAAGACTCAGTGGATTCAAGCTCACCAGTTCCCAGGTCCGTGATCTATTGGCTCTGCTCGTTGTCGTATCCATTCAAGACCTTCTGTCAAGCCCTCCCCGGTAACCGCACTGCATGGTTGAATGTGCTGCTTTGATTAGTTTTCAGTTCTGTTAAGTAGTATAGAATATTACTAACAAAGTGACGTGGCTTCTTAGCGTTGTGTCGAAGTGGCTGCTTGACTTCTTCACTTATTTCAAGGAAGTCAAATATTTCAACGACATCCATTGCTTTCTATCATTTATTAATTTCTTTTCATGACACGTGTCGCTATGTCTTCCTTACCTCACAATCTTGCTTGGTTGCAAGCACTAAGAGCGGAATCTCATGGCTGTGTTGTTCACACAATACCAGAGGAATAAACTCCCTTTTGATTTCCTTCAGAGTTTCCTCGTCTGCTGTGGAATCAAAAACATAGACCATAGCATCGTAACTCCATATAAATTTTCTCCAAATACACCTGAGCTTGTCGTGACTTGGATATTCCCAGAAGTCAAATTGCTGGTTATCCACAAGGACGTTATAGATAGACCATTGAGCGACAGTTTGGGGCACTGGTTGCTCTTCTTTTCCACTCATCTTGTATGCGATAGCTGTTTTGCCCGCTCCTGGAAAGCCCATGAGGGCAATCTTGATAGGTCTTGGCGTCCATAGCTGGGAGATGGTGGCGCCCATCTTGTGAATTCTGTGGCGACGAGAGAGAATATTAAATAGGCGGGAATTGGTTGCAGTTTAGTTTTCGGACGCGATAGCTACTATTTATCACTAAATTCCATAAGGCTGAGCTGTCCTTAAAATAGGCATCACCATAAGCGGCAACCATTGACGGGACCGACCAGGGGTCCTTGCTCATGTCAGTCAGCAATTATCATAATGAAGTGGAGTTCAATGCTGGGCTCCCTCTCATTTATTGTTACACTACCCAGGCAATAGAATATTTCTGGCCAGTTCCTACAAGCAAGTCAAGAATCCTCGCTATGAGTTAAATACTGAAGACACATAAGGCTTCCGAATTTGGTCCTAAAAGAACAGCTGTCCTGATGGCCCTAGAAAGTGCCGAAACAAAGCTTCTGGCTAAGGGATAAGGTTTTTTTTGTTTTATTATTTCCAAGTTCAAGAGAAGCTAGGTGGAAAGACTTTGTCAGACATGTTTGGCGACATCCTCATGTTCTTCCTATTGCAAGATAAATGATTGATGATTGGAGAGATCTCAAGAAAAGATGGGTTCAATGCTGACGCTCTGAGGAATCGAATCATCAGTGATCACAACTCCCCGCTTCGCTTCTACACACTTTATTCTATCAAATTTTGCTCAGTCCTTATCCTTTTAACACTTTCCTAAGCTCCCTCTTGAGCTTCGATTAAAAATCTGGCACTACTCTTTCATTCCACGGTGCGTCGCAGTTCACCCCCGCAGATCGCGTACTAGTGATGAACCCAAATATGGAAGTGGAGGATTGTGGGCATGGCAAGGTCGTTGCAAAAGTCCCCCTGCTCTGTCAGTAAACTGGGAAGCGAGATCCGCCGCTCTAGAATACTATTCCTTCAAGATTCCCTTTGCGACTGCGACGCCATAAGAGCCTACCAGCGATGCTATAGAAAACTTAGACCTGGGTACTTTACCTTGATCGTACGGCTGGTGCCCTCGTTATATTCGGCTCTATGGACGCCCGCAGAGTGTTGTGGCTTTTCAAGAGCTTGGATCTACCTGATGAGAAGGGAAGATATCTCCAGAAATTGGCCATTTGGCCTAAATGGGCGAGTAGATTTATGCTTGAACACTTTTTTCCAGGACTGTGTGAGTTGACAATCTTTTTGTACGGCAAAGAAATGCCTCCTCTCGACTGGAATTGGGTATGCGAGTTGAATGATTGTAGCGAGACAAGCGCCTACAAGGAGTTTGAAAAGTGAAAGAGACAGTCTATGAAAGATGGTGATAAATGGGCAGTGGTTGGCGAGAAAAATGTAAGAGTGATGGAGCTTATCTTTAGGAGTGGATGGTAGTGAAACAGTCCTTTAATCGTTTATTTCGGTATTTCTTAGCGCTAGATTCTAAAGTCGAAAAGTAAGATGGCCGCAGGACTCATGTACTGATAGGGAGCTTCGGATTCCTGGTTTGATTTTGAGAATTCTAAAACGATGTGCCATAAACATAGTCGACTATATAAATATCGCATATCTTCTCATACATCCAATGTCTCACCCTATAGCAAAGCAAGTGCGGGACAATGTATGCGCAGGATTCATGGTAGGTTTCGGTAATCATAGATCTCCGAGAGGTATAATTAGATAAACCAGTATCCTTAAAATTGACTTGCCCTCAAATCTGTACGGTCTCTTTACGAGCTTGTATAAGCGCCCCGCTTTCGCTAGAGGAGCATTAAATGTGCTTTCGCATGAATCCTCCCCGATCTTCACATAATAACCTTGGTAGTTTACCAATTCGGCTGACCAATCGTGGTGCATCACTTTATCAATCAATTGATCATCTAAAAATGTTTCTCTAATTGGATCTTTGATCCGGCAGTTAACGGATCTGATAAGGACTAGAACTGTTAAGCGAGATTACAAGAGAATAAACTCCCCGTGTTGTGTCACCGAGGAGCTCGACGAGCTGACGGAAGCGACACCTTGTGATCATCTTATAGTTATGGGTCCCAGTATCAGGACTCTGGAGTTATCATTTCCGTAGATTTCATTCCAGCGAGTAGTTACTATTCTCCATGTTTGTCGATATGTATCTCGAAATATTTACGCACAGCGCGATTTTCAGACAATGTCGTGGACTCATGGGAAAATTCTCCGGTGGGTGGAGGACTGTGCGGGTTTTAGACATGTTAGCATGTTTGTCAATGCTACGTGGGGAACGAACTCCCACCAATGAGCCCCGATCCATCGTGAATCATTTCCGGGCTGGGCCTTGATGGAGTCGGATTTGCGATGTTATTACAAGCATCCCTTGAATAGTGCAACGTACTCGTCCTTGGAAAGGGGACAAGAAGGGGACTTACCATCGGAGACTAGTGACGGGAAGGAATTACTTAATGCTAGATAAATCCACTTGATGCTTTGTATCGTAGATGTCTTGGTGCGGTCGACCGTCAAAACTGGTAAAATGCGGCTCATCAAGTCTTTTGTTGCGATATGCCCTATGCTTGCTGCTTTCGCAACGGCCAAACCTGGTACTTCCAAGAATTTTGCCAAATCCACCGCCCAAAATATCGACCGCGCTGTTTTCCAGCATGCCGCGACCAAGTCATCTCTGGAATATGTCACTAACTCAGGAATTTGTGAAACCACGCCTGGGGTGAATCAGTACTCAGGCTACCTCAACTATGGTAAGGACAATGAGAAAAGAATGGCTAACATATGCTGATAGCATTCCAGGCAAGAATATTAGCATGTGGTTTTGGTTCTTTGAGGCCAGAAATAAGCCCAGCGAGGCACCTCTAGCTGTCTACCTCAATGGCGGCCCTGGATGCTCTTCCGAGATCGGTATTTTCCAGGAGAACGGACCTTGTCATTTCGTTGGCAATGACACAGAGCCGACTCTCAACCCATATTCATGGAACGAATACGCGAACATGATATATATCGACCAGCCGATTGGTACAGGCTTTAGCGAGGGCGACAGCGAGGCCATTAATTCAACTGTCAACGCAGCTCCTTATGTCTGGATGTTCATGCAAGCCTTCTTTAATAATTTCCCTGAGTATAAGTCCCGCGAATTTGGGCTCTTTACTGAATCCTATGGCGGGCACTACGGTCCCAAATTTGCGGATTATTTTATTGATCAAAATGACAAGATTCGCTCAGGTTCTCTCCAAGGACATATAATCGACTTAGTTGCTCTGGGTATCAATAATCCTTGGATTCATCCTAAGTCTCAGTTCAAAGCCTATGCAACTTACGCCTACAAGAACCCTTACAAGCCGATCATCAACGAGAGCTTACATGACCACTTCATCCACCGATACGAGAATGAGTGCGTTCCTTTGCTGGACAAGTGTACAAAGACGACTGGTCAATTGGAGGCTTGTGCGAATGCTAGTTTAACGTGCAATACAATTATGTACGACGACTTGATGGAAGCGAGTGGAGCGGATTTTGGCGTGAATGACATTCGAATCGGCAGCCAAGATGTCGATCCGGTTGAGGCATATGTGGACTATCTCAATCGACAAGACATTCGGAAAAGGATTGGTGCTCGAAAGAAGTTTGAGGAGTGCAACTTGACGACCTTTTATAAATTTGGCGATACAGGAGATGGTTGGTTTTTACTACCTTTACGTGTCAACATATGCTCACCTATATCATTCAGATGCGCGCTCGTACCTAAATGTACTGGCCGATGTTGTAAATCGCAACATCACTACACTTATCTGGGTGGGCGACGCTGGTAAGATGCTCCTTGCTGTGTCCTTTATGATATTACTAACGGACTGGAGATTGGTCTTGCAGCTGGCCAGGCGTTCTGGAAGCCATCAACTCCCTTGATTGGCGGGGCCAGGAAGAATTCGTTTCTGCTGAAACAAAGAATTACACTGTTAATGGCGAATACCATGGCACATACAAAACGGTCCATAACTTGAGTTGGTTCACAGTGCATGGTGCTGGGCATTACGTTTCTTATTACCGTGAGTGAATTGACCTTGGAAACATGCTCAAGAACTAACACCGGACAAGAGCCTGAAACTGCACTGCAAGTGTTCAAACAGACTATGGAACAAAGGACTATTTTCTCAACATAACGTGTACGCGCGTGGTTGGCTTCTATCCAGATGCAAGGCTAAGGATCGAAACTTTTTCCATTCTCGTTCTAGCGTGTGATATGCCGGAGATAGGGCGAGCGTCCTAGCGCTTACAGGAGAGGAAATAGTTATGTCCTAGCGGGCACTTTTGAACGTGGCTGCATAGAAGAGGAGACGGGATAAAGAGGCGATCAAAGCTTAAAGCCGAAACATGGGAGATAGTAAAGGTATAAATGAATGAATTTGCGCCGCATATCCTTTTTCAAGATCTCCAAACCCCTCAACTACTCTATCTTGTCTCAATATCTTAGCAGCCTATTCTACAACATGTCTTCCTCGCATACCATCAAAAATGTTGCCGTTGTTGGTGTAAGTTTCAAGATATCGAACAATTTGATCCTTTCAACTAATCATTTCATTTAGGCTACGGGTCGCATGGGCGGTGTGTTCTGCAAAGAGCTCGTCAAGACCGGAATCCATACCGTTACCGCACTAATCAGAGAAGGTAGCAAGGGCTCTCTTTCTGACGGTGTCATCCGTCGCGAGGTCAACTTCGATGATGAAGCGTCTTTGGTTTCGGCACTTTCCGGACAGCAATTCCTTGCGATCACTCTTCCCATGACAGCTCCGGAAGGCACGCACTCTAGAGTCGTCCAGGCTGCAGCCAAGGCCGGCGTAAGCTACATCATGCCTAACTCATTTTCCTATGACATCCGAGTTGAGGATCTTGTCAAAGAGGACATGTACAGTGCAGGTTCTGTTGCCATGTGCAAGGAGATTGAGGAAGCCGGAATCAATTACATCGCTATGGCTTGCGGCTTTTGGTATCAGTGGAGCCTTGCGCTTGGCCCCAACTTTTTCGGTATCGACATCAAGAACAAAGAAGTCACTTTCTTTGATGATGGAAGTACGAAATTGCCCCTCAGCACTTGGAACATCTGTGGCCAGGCTTTATCGAAGCTCCTTTCGCTTCCATTGAGCGGCACTGAGCCGTCCCTCGAACAGTGGAACAATCAGCTTCTATACATCGCGAGCTTCACTGTTAGCCAGAGGGAGATTCTGGATAGTGTACATCGTGTTCTGGGAGACTCTGATGCAGATTGGAAGATTAAACACGAGTCTAGCTCGGAGAGGTATACTCAGGGAGTCAAGGCTATGCAGGGCGGTGATCAAACAGGCTTTTTCAGAGCCATGTACACTCGGCCATTTTACCCCAACGGTGGGGGAAACTACAACGCTACTCGGGGACTTGCGAATGAAAAGTTGGGCTTGCCGAAGGAAGACCTGGATGAATGCACAAAGGAAGCTATCGATTGGGTTAAGAGCGGATGGAACCCATTCTCTTAGATAGATGCGATGTTCTTTACAGGAAGAAACAGATCACAATGAATAATAATTCGATGCAAAGAAATGGCCAGGTATCTGAATCCTTCCGTTCGTGAAACTCGTGTATAGTAGGTCTTGGGTGTTGGTTGATGCGGGAGGCCGACCAACACACCTTGAACCACCAATGGGTGGCCAAGGCCCGAAGCAAACAGTGTCATAGACGACGTCCCTTCTACCATGATTGGCCTTGTTTGGCGAATGAAAACATTCCCTCTATCGTGTAAGGTATGTAAGGGAGGGCATTCCTGTTGGTTCCAATACCCTCACATATGGTTGATGCCCAACCCCTCTTCTTCTGTCCATATACCGTCGCTGTTTTCTCGCTTTGGTGTCTATCTCTACCTTTCTTTACATCTTCATTCGCAGTGTTTTTCCAAAACTATACCGTCAAAGATGCCGCGTCGAGGATCCAACAAGCCCCCTTCGTGGTCTATGTACCCCGATCTTCACGATAAAGTCGCCGATAAGCTCGAAGAGGAGCAGCTCGACTACGATTTCTTCAAAACCGATACAGAGATCGGAAGTATTAATGACTACGACACCAACATCATGGGCCGGTTTAAGTGCCACAACGAAAAATGCTCCACCCACGGCTGGTCGAGTAAGAGAATCGCAATCACGATCCGAGCGTATTCACACGATCGATACAACGTCCGAGTCTATCATCAGAGGTGCAAGGATTGCAACAGCCTAAGCAGACCTACTCTCGATGAGGATTCTTACGTCGACAGAGTCACGTATCGCCTCAAGAAATGGAACGGGGTCGAGGTTGCGGTTCCTGCGTGGTCGAGAAAGTCGATGAAACCACATGAGAGTTCTTTGTGCGAAGGATGCAAGAATGGACATTGCAGCGAGAGGAACGCTGAGGATTACTATTTAATTTAGATCCTTTAATAGTAGTTATTCATTCATCATGTGCTCTTTCAGAGTCCCAATGCGAATTCTTCCAGCTCCACGTAAGCCTTATTGAGATCATCGTTGATAATGATCAAATCAAGCATTCCGGGTGTCTCAGAATACTCAACCTCTGCGATAGCTCTGGTTATTTGCTGGCAAATTTTGTCTTCATCCTCTGTGCCTCGCACGAGAAGTCGTGCCTCGAGATCTTGAACGGTCGGGACTCTAATGAAAACGTAGCGGGCGTTGATAATTTCAGATCGCTGAATAGACTCGACTCCTTCGATGTCGATGTTGAAAAGGACAATTTTCGCTGCGCCCCTGTGCGCGATTGGGTATTTACTCGTGCCGTAATAGTTGCCGTTGAAGAATGTATGCTCAATCAAACTGCCTTGGTCGAGGTAGTTGCGGTATAAGCTGGAGTAACGAAGTGATAGTCGACACCGTCAACTTCTCCTGGGCGTGGCTGGCGTTTAGTTTATGAAACAGCAAGCAAGAACTTGTTGGGACGGGAGTCGATGATCTTGTTGATAGCGTGCTTTTGCTAACTCCCGAAAATGGTAGTGGGTTCAGGGTTACGGGTGGCTCCAGGTGCGAGATAGTATAGGTGTGATCTGCCCGTCATTGTGGTAGCTGTTCAGAATGAGTGCTAGTTAAGAGTCTGATGAAAAGTTGAAGATTGGATGGAGTACCTAGTCCTTATGGATCTCTTTACATAGGTGATGTCCCTGAAGGTTAAGTATCCAGCAGCAGAACTCAAATGCCAGCTCAATCTTTGACTTTCCCACCTGATTGCTCGATAGTTGAGACAGAAATGCCATCATGCCTCCGGCTATCAGAATACTGAAGACAAATGGCAGATTTCCGAACTTTCATGCAAGCAGAGGGCTCACTTACTCAAGGTCGAAGATCAGGGTCTGATTCTTAAACATCAAGACAATCCTTGTGCTGGTGCTTTGCCACGTCTACACCGGCTTCTTCTACCAGAAAAGGAATCCTGAGCTTTCCACAAGTTTCAGATAAAGAAACTTGCCCTGATATAAAACTATTTAGGTTTTATGGAGGATCGTAACTATTGTGTTGGCAGATTTCACAACTTTTGTGGACAAACAATTTAAATATTATGCAGGCTGCCTGTCCTGTTCAATTATATTACCCTGATCGATTTCAGATCAAGAACTAATATACAGATAATATACAAAATATAAATGCAAGACGCTATACTATTCACACAATTCGCTTCTAACAATAGTTCGCATTCCCCAAATGGACTCCCTTGACCTAGCCGCAGTGGGGGGTGTTACTAATGTTTCCATCTCCATATCAATCGTGACGTAGATCTCCTGACTCGACGACATATCCTCTACGTGATCCCAGTGTCGGTGGGGTAATATGAGAGGAATGATACCCCTGTGACGCTTTGCTGTAGCTGAAGCTGTTGTAACAATTGCCATGCCTGTTCCAGTGTATGGCGTCACATGATTTCTCGAGTGTCCGGGCGAGGAGTCAAAATGTGTCCAGCCACTGACAAGCCGCCGAAGGGAGTGGACAGAGCCAGCGATGATTCCCGTTCCTGACTCGAAGATTGACCAGAGTGTAATATTTCCGACGTTATAGGAATAGTCCTCCGGATGAGAATAAGATTGAATATACGGAAGTCGCACAATAGTCGCAATGGAGGCACTATCCAAGAACCAAATTAGTCATCTTCAAGTATCAAGATTAGGGAAGATACTTACACAACTCCAAGTCCAAGTATGATGGTGACAGAAATCTTGGTTCCAGTCCTCATCTGGGTTTTATAAAGCATCAAACCTGGCAGAATCGCGCAAACCCAATCAGTAGCCACAGCCGCCGCTGAGACTAGATAACTGAGACTTGTAATAACTTTAGGAGAATCGCACGTTCCCGCAGTCTTATCCCAATTGGCTTCGACTGGCCGACACATGGTGAATAATCCAATAATGACGATAACGGTCGACATGCATGAGGTTGCGAGGGTTATCCATGCTATTATTCTGTGGCATCTCTTGACGGCGATTCGAAGGAGTGTGATGCATATGGATGCTTTGATGAATACTAGAGAGCAACAGTAGAAGATCTGGAACAGCCAGATGTACTATTTGTATGTTAGCCAAGGACCAGGCTCGGTCTCGAGAGGCGTACCATTTTGCTCTTCAAAACGAGATAGTCATTAAGTCGGTAATCTCTCGCACCGATTCCATAGTAAGTTCCTTGAGAAACGACACCAACCATAACCATGAACAGGGCCTTTGAAACTTGGTAAGCTTAGTTTGTAAGGAAAGGATCAAAGTAGGACTTACCCAGCCAACTGTCATGAGAATATCATCAGTACCAAAAACATTACGCTTAGTTCGAATTATACATCTTAACAAAACAATTATAGCAGTAGGGACAGCGAAGAAAAGAGTGACGATAAGCAAAACAAGACCAAGGCCCTTTGGCGTAACATAGGTTACGTTAGCGTTGGCCGCCATGGTGGCTGGTAGCAATAGATCAACTATTGCTCTTTCATGAATCCATGCATTTCAGATCAAATCGGAAAACGCCTGGGCATGGATCATCCTTTATTGAGGCATCTTTCTCCTTGTTTCATGTTATGGCTTTACACTGGTGAGATCTGAAGGAACATCAAACCAATGAGAAGATCTCATCTCAAGAGTGGCTGCTCATAACGAATACTTCTGAAACTTGGTGCTACTCCCTGTAAACTCAAATTTCTAAGGAGAGTCTAGTATTGGTCGATCGGAGATGTGATGAGCTCTAGCGTTGGCTCCGATCGGAGTCCACGGGGCTTAGTGGCGGGAGAGTTTGATAAGTCCGTAGTGTGATCTAGCACTTACTGTAGAATAGACGACTAAAATAGACTTCTTGGCGATCTGTTAATTTAACCGATCATTAGAATACTACGTCTTGATTAGAGGCCGGATGAAATTGTCTCTTGTTTAGTTCAGGAACCACCACGTGTCCGATGATGAAGAATCAACTTCCCAGCCTGGTGGTGTTGGTGATCGTGGCTTGTCGCCATGGTCTCGAACGCTTACGTATCAGGCCATCTGCAGCCCACGCAAAACGGGTTACAGCATCATTTAGCTGCTGCAAGTGCTTAGTTCCACTTTTCAACATTCTTCTCAATATATTGAGTCTTTAAAGGCAGGACAAGATATTCATTCCAATAAATAATTACAACTAGTAAGCCAAGTGCATCACGCCGACTTGTTCAGAACTTGAGTAACTTCCCATGGAGCCAAAACCAGTATGGTATCAGGCTAGTCTTCATCTTGAGGCTTTTAGAAACTGATGTCATTCCAAATATTGCCACGCTACGCCACCACGCAAGGCGGCGACACCGGTCAAGTGGCTGCAGATAGTCTGAGACATGGAGTTCCCGGCCTCGCGGGTGCGCCCTCTTGCCCCCGCTCCGAATAATATCGCAGCAACAATTGCTCGTCATGTGCGGCAGCTTCCTATTTCCTTTGAGATTTCCTTCAATGGTCGACATCAGCCATATGTACCCGAGTTAAGCCTTACGAAACGGGTAATCCAAAACTGGACTAAGTAATATGTATGTACAGTTTAGTCTCGATAACAGTCAAAGCAACCAATTAGGTCTTTCGGAGATGTCGGAAGATCGGTAAGGGCACCAACAAGGTGGCTTTGAGCATCAATATGGTAGACATTCAATATATTTTTTGATTGGTTGAGAAACTCTTCATTGTATCTCATAAAGATAGACACGGGTTAATTGGGAAAAGGCGCAATCATTGTTGATTGCATCTCAGTTCCATGTAGACGAAATAGCTATTCATCGTTCTGTACTTACAATTGCACTAATGTTGTTACTGTAGGCGTTGGCAATCACTTCTACTGATAAGACCTTCCATTTTAGTTCCAGACGCCACCAGTTTGATTACTGCCTTAGGATACTCCCATCAAGCCCTGAAACGTGAGCTAGCAAAATGGCATGATATTAGGTTTGCTATCGTAATTACTGTACGCAACTGGTATACAAATGTAGTGACATATCTCAGCCTTGTTGCCCCGATGCAACCTTTTTAATTAAGAAGAGTAAAGTCCCTATTCAATCATAACTCATACGCTTCCGAATTGGGCTCAACCTTAGCTTGCAACAGTTGAACGTCGAGAAATAATATTGGAACCAAAAAAAAAAAAAAAAAAAAGAAATTAAAACAAATTCCACTGTCTCGATTACCATGGATTAACACCAATAACAAACCTGGTAATTATGCTGATATGCTGGCAGCGCTGATTGGTTTATTAGGATCGCTGATCACGACAGAGCTGCTAACATGGCGACATAGCAGCTCAATTGCCCAGAAGAACACCTGGCAATATTTTCATGATGTCATGGAAATTACAACTGGCCATTATAGGCTCATTAAACGACAAAAGTCAACTTGCCTTGCCGCTTTTGGCCATGTTCCGATATATAAAGTAAACGAGTGCATCAGGATATATGGCGCCATCCGCCCAGTGAGGTATTACTACTGTATAAACATATTAAAGTGTTACTAGCCGCGTGAACATCCCATGAATGCATCGACTTGCTACTCGTCACTTCACTTCCTCAAAGTGATAGTTCTGCATGATGACTACCGATCTCAAGCAAGATTCGCCTCCCGATTTGAGCGACGAGGCTGGAACAATTGATTCAAACCTGCCTGTCAATGAAAAGGCTTTACTTCGTAAACTCGATCTGCGACTTCTTCCAGCAGTGGGAATATTGTATTTGCTGTCATTTTTGGACCGTAGCAATGGTACGTGCCTAACCTCAAACAACACTCTCGTAAGCTAATCAGGCGAACAGTCGGAAACGCTCGTATTGAGGGAATGATCGATGATCTTCACATGTGTAAGACCGGCGAAAACTTGATAAAATTTCGAATGTTGACCTCTCAAAGCGGGGAATGAGTATCTTACTGGCTTGACTCTGTACTTTATCGGTTATGTCATCTTTGAGGTTCAACGTCCCCATTTCTTACAAGCTTCCTTGTCTAACAACTTTCAGATTCCATGTAATATTATTCTTAAACGAACTACGCCCCGATTATGGCTCCCAACGCTCACAATCGCCTGGGGTATCGTCGCGACTCTCCTGGGTATTGTCCAAAACAAAACTGGGTTCTTCATTGCCCGGTTCTTTCTTGGTGTCACTGAAAGTGGATTGTTTCCTGGTAGAACTCACAACATAACTAGTTTTATTGCTACATGTTCCTGACAACATTTTAGGAGTGGTTTACTACTTTTCCATGTGGTATAAGCGGCGTGAGCGACAATATCGCATCTCCTTGTTCTTCAGCGCTGCATCACTCGCCGGTGCATTCGGTGGTATCCTGGCCTATGTAAGTTTCTCCAAACTGAGAATATCTCGCCCACTAATGAAATCCAGGGCATTGGCAAGATGGCAGGCGTTGTCTGGAGTAACGGATGGCGCTGGATCTTCATCTTGGTAAGACACCCACTGATTCTTTGCCATTTTGCTGACATCCCATAGGAAGGTATTGCAACAGTGATAGTTGCCGTTGCTGCATATTGGTTCATCGAGAATTATCCAGACACTTCCAAGTTTCTCTCAAAATCCGAGCGTTCGTTTATTCACGAACGCTTGCATGCCGATAGTGATGCGATTCGCGAAGAGAAGTTTAGTTGGACAGCTGTTCGCGAAGCATTTTCAGACCCTAGCTGTTGGCTTTATGGTCTCGGCTTTCACTCGATGAGCTTACCTCTATACACGTTGTCACTGTTTTTGGTAGGTTCTGTGCCAGCTGAGCGAGAATCCTTGTTGACTTTGCTAGCCTACCATCATCAAAGATCTCGGATACACCGCAGCTGTCGCGCAGCTTTTGACGATCCCACCATATGCCGTCGCCTTCGTCACCACTCTAGTCGTCGCAATAGCTTCTGAGAAACTTGCAAAACGAGCTGTTTTCATCGCTGGTTCCGCTGCGGTCGCTGCCATCGGATACATCATCTTGCTTGCGAACACCAATCCAACTGCTCGACCCGGGGTATCATATCTCGGAACATTCTTCGCCGCAGCTGGAATTTACCCTGCCACAGCTCTAGTTCTCAGTTGGCCTGCAATCAACGTCTCTGGACAGACAAAGCGCGCGATTGCGAACGCGATGCAAATAAGTATTGGAAACCTTGGTGCAGTCATGGGCACGCAGTTGTATCGTTCAGGTGACGGTCCAAGATTTGTGGTTGGGCATTCAATGGCGCTGGCGTATCTTGTTGCAAATGTCGTGGTGGTGAGTATTTTGGGATGGAGATTGAAAAAACAGAACCAAGCCCGGGCGGCAGTGAGTGAAGAGATCAAACATGTTGGAGAGGTTGAAAATTGGAGAGGCGATTCAGACCCAAGGTGGAGGTTTGAGTATTGAACATCCCGAAATGATCAAGTTGTGCTGATAGCTGTTTGTGTTATGCTGCAGGGCAACAGGTTAGAAGAACGAGGGGCACAGTGGAAAATTGGCATGGTGAGGTTGACGGAGTAGAGAGTTAGGTTGGAGTATCAAGGTCGAAAGACGTATGCGGTATCTACACAATGTGAACTACACGTACATGTTAACAGCGAAAGGCTTTCCAATCACATATCCCTCAGAGACTTGAAGTTGCCCGCGCTCGCAGTCTCGCACCATACTTCCACAACAAAACCGGCGCAGCCAATCCCAAAGCCAACTCCGCAAAGGCCAATGCACTGTTTCCCCATCCATACCCTAAGGCAGCATACATCTTTGGCGTGAATAGTGGGAACAAAAAGGCAGCCAAACTTCGTGGAAATTGCTGCGCTGCAATTGCGCTGGAGGTATGGTCTGGATATGCGTCGATCATGTATGCTTGCAGAGGCATACCAGAAATCTGCATGCCGAAGCATGTCAAGAACATGGCCACGTCGACCCATGCCCAGTGAACTCTAAACTCAGCGCACCATCCGTATACGATGAAGCCAATTGGCGCGACGAGTGAACCTATTGCCATGAGGGGTACTCTGTGTTCTGGTACATGCTCACCAGCACGACGTTCCATTCTGAGGAACCAGTAGTCCATGAGAGGTGCACCGACTTGTGATGCAGCAAGTTCACCCAGAGCACAAGCGATGTAATGCAAACCACTCATCTCAACCGATTGGCCGTATTGCTTTGTCCAGAGTTCTGCAAAGCTGGATAGTACGATGTAGAGAAGACCATACCCAATAGCTGAGATGACAGCGGCGACTTGGATGATGGGATGGAATGTTAGAAGACGAAGGGGACGGCTCATAGCTTGACTGAGGATTTTAGTCAGGCGCTGATCCTCTTGAGTCCGCTCGGTATGTGTGTAATATGGTTGTCCTGTCTCTTTGCGAAGTTTCTTCGCTCTTTTCTTCAGAATCGCTGGAGAGTAGGTCTCACGGAAGGTCGTGAAAGAGAGAGCAGCCATGGCGACTTGGAAGATAGACGTCGACCAGAACATCCATCGCCACGTAGTTCTGTAAGTCATGAAGCCACCGATAATAGGGCCTTGGAGGAGTCAGTCCCGTGGTCATGGAGTGGGAGAAGTTGAGTACTTGCCAGCAGCAGCGCCGATCAAGGGAATCACCATGTACCAGCCCAGTGACTTTCCACGTTGGTCCGGACGCCAGATATCGCCGAGAACACCACCTCCAAGGGCATACACAGCACTAGCTCCAAAGCCCGCCAAAAAGCGAGCTGAGATAAGAGTCCCCTTCGTCTTCGCAAAACCACAAGCAAGATTCCAGACGAGGAACCAAATATTCGAAACATGAAGAATAGTCTTTCTTCCATAAACTTCAGACAAAGGTCCAATCACAAGCGGTCCAAATGCGGTAGCCAGAAGATAAATACTCAACGCCATGACTGATTGAACAGGCGTCATGTTTAGATCCTTAGCTATCACTGAAAGAGCGGGAGCCATGACTGTTGAAACAAGGATTCGGTTGAAACCTGTTATCGAGAGGACGTTTGTAACGGCCCATTTTCTCTTGTCAGGCCAGTTCTTGGGATTGTCGCTGTCAAGATCATTGAAAGCGACAAGAAATGGATCTGTAGGGGTTCCATTGATGACGCCAAGTTCAGTATCAGCCTTGGTGTTGAGAGGGGTTTCTTTCACGTCGGTAGTCATTTTGATGAGATTGGTAAGACAAGAGTGAATTGATCAGAGGTCGTAGGTGTAACGGGAGACTTTATACCCCGCATTACAGTAGGCAGCACTTCACGGTTGGAAACCGAATACGTCTGTAGTGACAGGATTGACGGAGTTAGTGCGGAGCTATCGGTCACGATACCGGTCATTATCAGATCCTACTTATCAGATCCCCGGGTTATCAGATCGGCAAATTAGTGGCGCAAGCGAGCCAATTCAAACCGATCCTGGCAGATCCGTGCATATAGAATGACTCAAGGGCTGGTGAAGTCCAGCAATGGACGAGACAAAAGAACCCGAGTTACCCGAAATGAACCTCAAAGCGGTAGGTGCTTTTTTCCAGGCTTTTGTTATCAATCGCATGCGTTAGGACTAGTCACTGTCGGAGTTATTAGAGTCCGCGAGGTGAATTATCAATTGTTCCAATCTGACCTTATAACTACGCAGTACATACTACTACCCCAACTACTCTGACGGCGCCATAGCAAACTCCATCGGCTTCAACACAGAAGATTTCATAAACGGACTCTTCGCCCTAATCTCCTTGCCCCAGATAAACACACCAATCGGCGCGGCAGCCAGGACCAACGATATGAATCCCAACAAAGAACTCGCCCAGTGAAATCCAAGGTTTGTATACATACTGCTAGAAGCAAGTGGTAGAAATGCAACACCCAAGTTCTCACCCAAAATGGTTGCCCCAATGGCACTTCCAGCATAGTAACTGTACGCATCGATCAGGTAATTGGCGATGCTTACGACAACAGCTTCGGTGCCAAGACCAACAAGCATGAGTCCGAATGCAGGACCAACCCAAGTAACAGAACCATAGCTCGTCCAAGCGTACACGAACATTCCGCCGGTTACACCGATGAACCCTCCGATAACGGCGGCGTAGAGTCGAGCTTCGGGGATAGGTGTACCTGGAGCTTCTTTGTTGCGAGATGCAGAAGCGTAGTACCAATTATTAGTCAAGACGCAGAGTCCAAACCCGAGGATTTCTCCGATGACGATAGCGGCTTGGACGTAGCCTGCTTCAATAGCGTTCCATCCGTAAAGCGCAGCGAAGACTTGTTCAACGGATTGTGTGAAGACGTAGATAACGCCAAGACTGAAGGCGGTCCAGATAGTCGAGATGAAAACGACAAATTCGGTGCAGAGCATGTATAGCGGTCGTTGAATACTAGTCCAAACGTCGTGGACAATTGACTTTGACTCAAGTTCCGTCTGACTGTATGCATTCTTTCCCTCCTTTCTCAACTTCTTCGCTCTCGCGGTCAGAATCGCTGATCCTCTCGTCTCGGGCATCGCCAAGATGAAAATGGGGAAGAAAACGCCGGTCCAGATAAGTTCGATATAACCTATCCAACGCCATGGTAGGAATTGAAAAATGGCTGCTCCAACAACTGGTCCAAGACTACTCGAGTTTAGGTAAATCATGATGTACAGCCCTGTTGGAATTGTTCGAGCTCGGTCCGTGGCGAAGACGTTTCCGATAATTCCAGCGACTGCGTTTGCGAGAATAGTACAGCATCCACCGCTGAAGAAACGCGTTATGATGAGAGTTGCGTAGTTTGGAGCTGTACCAACTGGAATTAAAAAGCAGAGAAAGACAGTGTAGACAAGAAGAAACACAATTCTCATGCCGAAATCCTCCATGATGGGTAGTAATACCAGGGAGAACAATGCACCGCCGAGGCCCCATGAAGTCACAGGCCAGTATGAGTGCGGAAAATTGGCATCGCTAACGTTGAAGTCTTCACCAATTGCTTCGTGGGCAGTGGTGATGATAGTTCCGTTCATCATAGAAATAAACGTCGCGAAGAGGCCAAGACCAACTGCGAACCATTTCTTCTTGAGGGACCAGTTATATGGATTACCGGGGTCATTTGGACCATTCCATTGAACGATTGTCGGTTGATCTGTCTCAATTAGCATTGACCATGTCTCATTCATGTAACATACCTGACACCGACGACTCATTGGCCGTCCTATCAACCTCAGGTGAAGTTGTCTCTACGATCATATCGAATGAAAAGTCTTGGCAACGTCTCTTGGCGATGAAATGTTGCACTTTGTAGATGCCAAGTGAAGACCAAGAAGCCAAGAAATGGAGATTCTGGGGAAATGTTCAAATGACTTCATGGTTCATCGGTTAACTAATCCACACCGAAAAACTCTTCCTAATTCCGGACCCGTCAAAGACGATCTGATTTATCTGTTACCTCATAGAAACGACCTTCAACCAATGATGGGAGGTCGGTTATGATGGCATGGGGTTACGCTAGCTCTGCAAGCGGCAAAGTTAAGCATCTGTAGGGTAGCTCTGCGAGGTGGCATTGGGTTGATAAGCTTAAGACAGATGTAAATAAGGGATATAACTATCGGGTTTAAAGAAGTAAAACCAGGCTATCAGCTTAGACTTGCTATACAGCCCATGTAAGCCGGCTCAAATACGTACTGGATAATTGTGCCGACTATCCTCCGACTTCTGCAATTGGCGATGTAAGTAACCCCGCTTCAAAAGTCCAGCTGAAACTTGACTCCAAGAAAACAATTTATCTCCAACTTGAAGTCGAGCTTTTTCTTCACAATCATCATTTTGAAACGACACTTCTAACTGCCTTTGAATCAACCTAACACGACAAATGATATACCCGTTTTCTATTTTCCGCAACTATGTGGTTAATTAACACTACTACCCTCAAGCTTGAAAGAGCCGACGACAAGCAACTCGCATCAACTCTCTATGCCATCCTCTCGCACACCTGGGGTCAAGATGAAGTTACATTTGAAGACATGACTCACGGTCAACCTCAAAACAAACAAGGCTACGCCAAAATCGTAAACACCTGCACACTGGCGAAGCAGAGGGGTCTGGCCTACGCATGGATCGACACATGCTGTATCGACAAAAGAAGCAGCGCAGAATTAGCCGAGGCGATAAACTCCATGTTTCAATGGTATAAACAATCAGCAGTATGCTTTGTCTATCTTGAAGACCTCCTACCAAAGCGTGACTCCTATCACAATGATGATATGAGCGGCTTGAAGGAATGTCGATGGTTCACTAGAGGCTGGACTCTACAGGAGCTTATTGCTCCAAAACATCTCGAACTTTACGACCGGGATTGGAAATATCGGAATGATAAGATTCACCTCCTAGACATGATATCTGAGATTACGGGGATTGATGTTGCTGTGATAAGAAACGGGGATCGATTGGAGAATATTCCGGTGGCGGCGCGGATGTCCTGGGCAGCAAATCGGCAGACTACAAGAGTTGAAGATCTCGCGTATTGTTTGTTGGGAATCTTCGATGTCAACATGCCAATGCTTTATGGTGAAGGGACCAAAGCATTTTCCAGACTTCAAGAAGAAATCATTAAAAGCACATCCGACCTCTCCATCTTCGCATGGAAAGCTCAAGATGCTTCACAAACCTATCGCGGCATCCTCGCCGAATCGCCCTCCGAGTTCTCACACTGTCGTACTCTTGGACGCGCACCGACAATGCGATACGGACGGGAATACAGCATGACGAATAAAGGTCTGCGATTAGAAACATACCTCGGCGAAAGCAAGGAAAGGGATTATCTACTTAACCTCGCTTGCGTGATACCAAACAACAATGGCGATGGAACAAGACTTGGAGTCTACTTGACCGGAACAGCTGATGGATATGTCCGTACTCGTCCTACGGAGCTCTTCAAAACAGAAGATTCTCTTCTCTGGGCTAGACAACGTCACAAGGTCTTCATTCGAAAGCACGTCACTCCTTTTGGTTCTCAACACTTGGAAAAGCTCATGTCTATGAATCTTACCTGCCGATTCAAGATGAGTACAGATTACCAACTCGCGACTTTTGCGGCGAAACCAGCCGATCTTTGGGACCCGTTCGCTCAGGCCTTCATTACGGACAACAGTGAGAAGTTCACTGGATTTCTTAACTTTCAGATCTCAAACGTGCATAAAACCTCTCAGACTGAACGTATCTACGTCGTGTGCGGGCTGGAGGCAAAGGCATCGTCAACTGAAACTCTGGGTCCCTGGGTGGCTATTTACAGCTCAGTGGATAAACGAGGTTCAAAGAAGATTGTTGACTGTGTTGATGGGTACTACAACTCCTTCGGGGAAGAGTATTACCTACACAAACTACGTGACTGCGTGCTCGGCAACGGGAAAGATCTACCAAAAGAAGTCATCGTGCCTTGTGGCGATAAAGAGTGTCGCCTTTCTGTTTATTTGGGAACACCTGATGTTGAGCGTGGTGAATTATTTGCTATCACGGTTAAGGTTGTTGAAAAGAGCGCATAGCTCTGAGGTATTTGATGATCACCATGTTATGAACTCATGTTGTACAGATTAGTTAGAATGTTTGGGAGCAAGCTGTTAAAATGATGTGACATAGCTTACATAGCCTACTTGGATGTGGAAATAAATGCAAGCCACTGATGCTATCTTTAGGTGCCTAAAAGCACTAAAAGAACATTGACGTCGTCCACTTCTTATGGAGGGCGTAAACACTTAGCCTCTTGAATCCTTCTCCGATACCTTAAAACCATCCCGCATCTAAGCGCATAAAATGAGGAAGATGAAGGGTCCAATTCCACCGTTACGGTATTGGTAATCGCCGAATAAGCTTCAGGGTCCCACGGAAATATCTACAGCTCCAATTTATCGAACGCAGAGCTTACCGTCTTCGGTTGTACGGCACTACATACCCCTGAATACTGATCAGCCCAGTGAAACACCAACAGCACTTTAATTGGTTAGTTAGGCTGAGTGGCTGAAGACACACAGCCAGCTTCAACCAGCCCTCCTGCCCCATGTTTGCTAGATTATTGGGGGCCAAAATAAGATAATTTGACGAAGTCAGCATCACGTTGCGACCCTTGCTTAAATTGGGAGCTATGGTTGGTTACTTAATAAAGCACAGGACTGGTCTAGAAGTTAAGGATGACAGCCGTGGGTATTCATTGGTTACTGTTTTAGTCGATCCACATGTAAGACGGGAAGGTCAACAGCCGTGCCTCAATGGGCTGAGGCAGTAGGGCAGATGCCAATTAATTTCTCTCTCCTGTTTGTTTTTCTCACCTTTGCAAGTTGATCCTCAGTCTCTCGTTCGTCATTCTGCAACGCCAACCCATAATCCGAGCATAAACATATCCCAATGCCGAGCGACCGTACAAACTTGGGTCCTCTCACGACCAAGTGGAAGTACCCCGATCGATGTACCGTTCCCGTAACGAATTGCGCTACATGTGACAACGGATGGCAGGGGGAAACATGCGGAGATAACGGTTCCAACACGGTCAGTCGTTCGTGACGTTCACGTAGTCTCGCGCTGACATTCATTTACAGCAAGGCGTTCTCGACGATCCGGACTGTTGGCCTCCACGATCATCTTCCTTCTCGGCCGGCAACGCATTGCTCGGTTGGGGTTTCTACTCACCTGCGTTCGATTGTCCCTCGGGCTACACCGCTGCATGCCACGCGACCGGTCCACAGACGGGAGACTTCAATTTCCAGTTCTCGATAAATGATCATGAGACGGTGAAGGGGTGCTGTCCAACGTAAGCGAAACTCCGAGTCTACAATGGGTAGAAGGCTAACGAGGATAGTGGGTATACATGCGCCGGAGGAGGCCCAAGCGCACAAACGTGTTCGAGTATCGTATTTCGAGGATCACTACAAGTCGCGTCATGTTCATCATCAAAGACAGTGCTTAACTGGTTTACTCTTCCAGCGACAGTCACAACAGAAGCAAGCGGGTCTACAGTATTGGCGACATTGGATGAGCTTACCCTTTACGCACCCATGTTCCAGCTCAACCATCGAGACAGGGACATTACGTTATCAACAACTGGTTCAATGCAAACACAAACGACAGCAAAGTCAACATCTACCGCCGAGTCTCCGAGCGAAGGCTCTTCAAGCAGTGGATTATCAGCAGGAGCTCAGGCTGGTATTGGTATCGGAGTAGGAGTTGTTGGACTTGCGCTTCTTGGAGCAGCGTCTTTCCTGTGGAGGAGAAGAAGAAAAAATAAGACTTCATCGGCTAGCGAATTGGCGGCGCCGGAGGAAAAGAAAGCCCCAGCAGGTTATTCACCTGCACCACAATATGCTCCTGTTGAGTTGGATGCGGGACACACTGCGCATGAGTTGTCATAGTTACAAGGTTGGAGTCTTGAGGAGTTGTTGGTAGCGTGTTTGATAAGCCCATTCTGCTAATGATCTATTTGAATCCTGATTAATCCCAGAACCTTTTCCCCAATCTCGACGCAGACACATGACCTCTTCCCCAGTTGGAAATTCGTGGAGGTGACGAATCCTGGCTATGATGATGCATCAATTATGGGCATAAGAAACCTAGCCATTGAACATATCTCGCTCGTTCCTCTTCTCACGCATTTAATGGCTTATGTTGATCCTTCATCGGCTCAATCTATATACATCATCTTGCGGCTTTGTCTTGCCTTCTTCCATTTCGGCCCGCTAGACGCAATAGCCCAAACCGCCAATAGAACCACGATGGTCAATGTTCCTCCAACAGCCTAAAACATCCACTGGCCCTGCTCCATAACTCTGATGTAGCTCGTTGCAAATAATAGTGGGAGGAAGATGACAGTAACAACCATGAAGACAAAATTGGCAATATTCTGGTCTTCAGCTTTGATACTGATCAAGAGAGCAGCCTGGAATTTAACCAAATCGTTAGTCCCACTGGCTCATAGATAATACCCTTATTGAAGCATACCTGTGTCTTTAGTCTCTCTGTAGTATCTTGCAGCCTTTCTATATCTTGGATCAGCTGCTTATGTCGAAACTGAGACTTTTACTCAAGCAATCTCAAGATGCGGGTTTGCTGGTCGCCCGTTGTTCTTTGCCGCTGAGTCTTTTCCATTGCAGAATCGTCTACCATATTCGGCTGATGATCAACATCCCGAAACATTGCACGTGCAAGGCTTCGAGCCACGAGAGAGGCTATATCGATTTGGTTATGTAAAATAGCTTTCAGTATTCGCAGTTTATCAGATACAGCGGATATTTGATAGAGAAAAGCCAGAGCATACCAGCGTTGATAATGTGTAGATTTTCCAGAAGCTCCTAGTTCAAACCATCTTGACACCACCTCCACTAGCACTGATAACAGACCCCGTAATCCATCTCCCATCATTCCCGCAAAGCATCCCAACAACATCAGCCACATCTTCAGGCTGTCCGAATTTGGGTATACTCTGCGTTGGAAAGAACTCATCCTGGAATGCCTTGACAACGTCCTCCCCACAATCCATAACAGCATCTGTTTGAGTCAACCCAGCTGTGACAGCATTCGCCGTTGTCCCTGCCATGAATGCATATCTCTCGTCTTTTCCACCAAAGGCTTGTGCCCATGTACGACAGAGTGATTCACCAGCGGACTTTCCTGCGCCGTACATGAGTTGATCGGCCCATGGGAGGCGGGAGCGGATGGATGATATGTAGATGATGCGACTGTTTGGTTGGAAGTATTTCCTGCGGACGAGTTCTTCGACGATAAGGACTGGAGTCTGGATGTTGCCTAGAAGACTATGCTGAATCTCTTTGGTGCTCATTTGGCCGATTACTCCAGGCATAGGATCTCCAGCTGAGTTGACGAAGATATCAACTCGACAATTGAAGGACTCTTCAAGTGCATCGGCAATCGTCTTGGCGCAGTCACTGGAGAAAACGTCGGCAATGATTCCTTTGATCTTTTGACTCGAAGGTCGTTCGCGGGATGTAGCCTTGAAAACGCGTTCGGTGATCTCATCGTTGAGCGTTGTTGATAAGGCCTCTACGCCCTTTTCGCCGGTACACGTGCCAAGGATAGAGCATCCTCTTGAAGCGAGGTTGAAGGCAATCGCACGTCCAATACCTCGCGATGCGCCGCTGATAACGGCAACTTTGTTAATGAGATCGAGTTCTCGGGTTGGCGACATTTCGGTGGTTTACGGGAAAGCAAAATAGGTTTGGTAGGTCGACTGAGTAGATGTTTGTTTGGTAGGAGTGAGGGCTGGTGTTTTCAAATCTCTCAGGCTTGGTAGGTACAATCGACTTCCTCCTGTCTCATGTCAAATGCGAAAAATGATATGACTCACTCACCTGATTTCTTGACTCAATGCGGGGGTTTCACTCACATTGTGAATCGTGGGGAATGATTGTCCTGTGAAACTATTGGATAAAGCTACCCTGGAGCTGTAACGATGATCGCCAGGGCGGGGTTACATACCAAGATGACTGTTATGTCTTGGCATAAAAACGGTAGCTTTTAAGCATATACAAACATTCTGAATCAGTCTGGTAAGTTCAAGGATACTTAGTTCTTACTGCTAAGGAAAGGATGGAATCTTCCGAGAAAAGATCATCGTTCGCGTACCTTGTCAGACAGAGGTTTCACTTGGGATCCGCTTTACGCGTTAACAATTGCAGGCATCACAAGCTAGTAGGATATCTCCCATCTCCACCACTACTCCATTCACAACTTCAAAGCTTCTCTAATTACAGTATTCACGGCAGTTATCTCAAGGAATAATATTAACATAGCTGATAATAGACGATTCACAATCAGATACAACCACCTTTCAGCTTGACATGTCCTTCAACCCTGGTTGGTGCCATTGTCTCCCAGCCCCTAAAACATTTCAGCACTAGCTCGCGATAAACTTTCTCTAATCTCCATATCGACGTCATACTTCAGCTAGCTCTGGGTATTGAATGCATGCAGTCCAAGGCTAACTCCGGGCTTGTCGGATGCAAATAAGAATCGCTTGCTCGTCATCTCCGATTTTTTCAAAATCCCTCATTCAAACAACGGTATTCTCGTTTGAGAAATCATGAGAAATGACTTCATCGGATGATACCTCAGTTACGCAAACTGAGTCTCCTCAGTCTCCTCAGTCTACGCAGTCTCAGTCGCCACGAAAATTGCCAGGATGGCTGGATCACTTCAATGTTCACGATATGAAGATCTTTTTTCGATGTTGGGTCGGAATATGGGTTATGTTTCTTCTCGTAATCATCCATCCTAGTCTTCAAGAGATCGGCCAAGCGACATTCTTCGGCGCAATTTTACTCTTCGCAGTACCTCCGAATAGTATCGTCTTC
The DNA here is from genome assembly GCA_012977745.1 of Fusarium anguioides. Classification (NCBI taxonomy): domain Eukaryota; kingdom Fungi; phylum Ascomycota; class Sordariomycetes; order Hypocreales; family Nectriaceae; genus Fusarium; species Fusarium anguioides. The sequence continues at coordinate 6,443 of JAALXK010000153.1, read as the reverse complement.
ATCTACATCCTCGCCGCGTTTTCGCTCCTTCTCGGCATGTGTCTAGCTTGGTGCTGGGGTCTCATCATGATGAAAGCTGCATACGCAGCGCGGCCTCACGCAGAATTACTAGTCAAGTATCAAGCTTTGCAAAAGTTAGCGGTTGAAACGGCAAAGAAGACGGGGCAGACACCAGCTTGGGAGGGACAGATATTGGTTCACAATGGCCATCTTCTTGACGCACGAGTTACAGCTGTTTTCTTCAGTATGGGGTGTCTATTTATCTACGCGCTGGCCCGAATACGATGCGCAAATCCCAAATTGGTCTTGATGCAGATCTTTGGAACAATCGTCACCGATCTCTTTATCCTGTTCGCGCCTCCTCTTCCAGGGTTCACAGGCGATCTTGGAGCTATTCTCGTCAAACCTGGCGCCATAGGAATCGGTCTCGGTCTCACATGCTGTCTCCTATTCTTCCCTCAGTCAACATCATATATGGTCCTCGGTCAACTTGAAAAACTGGTTCGCATGTGCAATTCAGGTCCCGCTGTCACAAAGAAGCGAATGAACAACGAACACGCCTCTTTAGCCGAGCTTCGGGGCACTAGAGCTGGTATGATAGCTGTCTTTAAGGGTGTACAACCTGCCCTTGCATTTCTCCCTCTTGACTTTTCGCGCGGTCGATGGGGTGCAGATGATCTGCAGGGCTTGCATGAGCGTGTGAGGAAGACCATGTTTGCGAGTTTGTATCTAATCGACTTTCATATCGCACAAGTGCGAGGCAAACAGAAAGAAGAAGAATCGATCAAGGCTCGGGCGAATGGACACGGCGGACCAGCGACTGAGAAGGAGAAGTACGAGATTGGTCAACATCATCGACATGAAACGGCTACGATTTTGAGTGCCTTCCAAAGTCCTGAGGGGTCTGACATACGCCATAAAACCGTCAGTACGCTTCAACAGTCAACATCAGATTTACTCGAGATTTGTCCGCAAGCAATCAATCTTGCGGCTGACTACATCAAAACCGTCAATTCCTGTCGCTGGATTCGAAAGCCATCAGCAGCCCACTTCTCAGACCTGAACCAAAACCTTCACGACACACTGGCTCGATCGCGCCAGGCGAGAGAGGCATGCGTTATCAACACCACCAAAGGAGTTCTTGAAGCCCACTCAGAACTATTCGACTCAAAGGGTAATCTCAAACCAATGACAGGAGATGAAAGGGATCGCCCATTTCTGCCTAGTATGGTCATCGCTATGGTGGTTGAAGAGAGAATACTCAGCATGGCCAACGCAACTGAGAAGTTACTCGAGTATATTCTCAATCTATCCGAAAAACGAACACATCACCGATTCTGGGTTCCGTCGCGCTTGCAATATGCCATCAACTGGATATTCCACGGTCAAGTTTCCTATCCTGGATATGATATCTCTGAGGAAGATGATCCGGATCAAATGACCGATGCTGAGAGATTCGATGAACAAACGAGCGAGACACGCCGAAGATTGGAGATCAGTCGAGGTTATAAAGGTTCTTCTGCACAGCGAAACAAAGTCAGTCGTGTTTTGATGGGAACCTATAATTGGCTTTTCAACCCCGCTGGCATGTATGCTTTGAGAATGGTCGTCGTAACGATAGCAACCGCAATACCAGCTGTGATTCCCCACTCTGCAGGTTTCTTCTACAGAGAGAAAGGAATCTGGTGTGTCATCAGTGCTCAGACTGCACTCCTGCCTTATCTGGGTGATTTTACATTCTCGCTCATTGCTCGAACTATCGGAACTATCATTGGAGGCGCAATCGGTCTGGTCGCTTGGTATATTGGAGCAGGTAATGGAAGTGGTAATCCATATGGCATGGCTGCTTCAGTAGCAGTCTTCATCATTCCTCTTCTCTGGTGGCGTCTTTACCTTCCCTTTTCCTTCTCATTCGCCACCATTATGGGTGGTGCAACATTCTGTCTTGTCATCGGCTTCAGTTGGGATCACGATCACATCGTTCAGTATGGTATTCCAGGAAAAGGATATGAGTCATTCTGGAAACGCGTCGTTACTGTCTTGCTGGGTTTTGTCGCTGCATTCGCTGTGCAACTGTTTCCAAGTCCGCCGTCCGGAACTTCTCATGTTTGCAAAACTCTGGCGAACTCAATCAGGAGTCTATCCGACCACTATGCTCTTTTGATCTCCCATTGGGGGCGGACCGATAAGAATAGTGGGTTATGTGCTGTTGCTGAACAAATCTCTATTGAGATCGCAGAACTACTTCTTGGGCTCAGTCCGTCTATTGCTTTGTTGAAATATGAGTTGAGTTTTGGACCTTTTGATCGGAAGATTCTTGGGCAGGTGCAAGAGCAGTTACAGTATATGAACCAAGCACTCGGAGGTCTTTTGAAGCTTTCATCAAGTTTACCAAAAGAAATGCAGGATCGACTTTCTCGAGTGTCAAACATACAAGATGAGCGATTCATCGGAGATGTCATGGCCGTTCTTGGCATCATCGAGCAGGCCTTGCGAACTGGATCCCCTCTTCCGGAACGACTACCAGCACCACTTGTTCGAAAAGCGGTTGATTCATTTTATGCTAATAAGCATGAAGTGATGTTGACAACAGAGCTTGTTCAGGACGAAAACCATCGACAGTATTGCGTTGCAGTTACGCTTTACCTCAAATTTCTCGGGAGTATTGATGATTTAATCATGGTGCTCAAGGCAGCACTGGGAGAAAGGCATATAATCTATAAGTGGGACGATGACAAGGATATCGCATAAGCGGTCAGTGGTCACGAGACAGAATGAATACCTTCTCGGATAGGAGTCTTAGGTATTGGTTGAACGTCAAACTGCACGATTCAGGAATTTTTGAAAGAATGAACAAGTCAGGGTTATCTTAATAAAAGGGGCAAACTTGCATTTCAGCTGTCATAGTGTTGTCCAATGGTGTATGACCTGTCCCGAGCGGGACCGTCGGTACCGAGCCGTCAGCTTAAATTCTCACACGCGAAGTACGTTAGTGGCGGGGAGGATCCACAATCTATTGATGCGTTTAGATATGGTCAGATAAAAGGTACAGTTACTTCCGACTGGGCTTAGATCTGGTCTGAGCTCACGTCACTATACATTTGGAGCTTGAATTTGCATCGTCTTGGCAAGATGGAATGTGTTGACCCAAGACAGACATCGATGCGAGCCTCGAAACTATTTGTACCCTCTCGGCGACTGTTGTCATTTCCATCCTATTTCCAGCCTATTTTCACTTCCTTTTATCATGGACAATTTTGAACAATTGCCGGCTGAGCTTATTCTTTCCATCGCCAGGTATCTACCACTACAAGATGTCAAGAGTCTCAGCAGCACCAGCTGGCTATCACGCAATGCTCTTATCCGCCTTCTCTTTCAAACTCTATACATCCCATGCCCACTGGCTTCCACTCGCTCTCTAGAAAACGCCATCGAAAAGTATGGAGATTTCGTTTCCAGGATTTACTTACATGTATACCTTGCCCCAAACATGGAAGAGACAGTCCCTGAACCTATTCCATCGATATGGGGAACCCCACTGTCAAACACGCTCAAGAAAATCGTCCGTGGCGAACACCTGTCGCATATCGACTCATTCACCGTCGAATTCGATCCCGGACAATTTGATCCCGACGGCTGGTGGGGAGAAGGCGGTTGGTGGGGAGACTCCTTCAGTGGCTCCATCAACGTCTTCCATGAGGAAGAGCTTTGGGATGAAACTCTGGAACAAGAGACGGAGCTCGTATGGCGAGCTCAGTACAACGCGGTTATGAAAGAAATCTCAGCGAACCGCAACATCACAACCTTCAGGATGTCGAACTTGCTCCCGAAACCGGTTTCAACTTGGGAGACATCCGAGTGGAGCGATTTCCTAGGGAGATTGACAAATTTGGAAATTAATTTATTTGGAGGCGACAACGGGGCAGGATGGCAAGCAAATACACAGGGAGGCTTTTATGATTTCATCGACAATTTGCCACATTATGTTATGAGTAAAGCGACAAACCTTCACCAGTTAAGTCTTGAAGCAAGGCCAGATGGTTTAATCGGCAGAGGGCTACACGGCGTCAATATTCCTGTCCCCCTCCGAGAGGATTCCTTACTGCGTCTTCGTTCACTGCGCCTAAAGAACGTTATGATCGGATGGGACTTGATCAATTTTCTCAAAAGTCGCGACGACTGTTTAGAAGAGCTTGAACTGCATGACTGCTTTTGCGATGGACCATGGGCCCAACTCTGGAGAACGATCCGAGAGAGTGATTTTCCACTGAGAAGAATTTCAGTGATTCAGGATGAGACACCGCCGCTTGTGTGGCAGGAACAATATAACGGGGGGGAGGGCTATGATACGAACCAAGACACAAAAAATGTGGCGCGGATTCGGAAGATGCTGAAGGAAGATAAAAATTTGGTGTTGTGGAGGTATGCTTCGTTTAATACTAAGTATGGTTGGGCTTATGAGCAGCCGGAAGACAATATTGAGAACTTCGAGAGGGGGGATGATCAGAGGGAGTATTTGAAGCTTTTGGAGATTATGGCGGAGAGGAATAAGAGAGCACTTGATGGTGTAGGAGACAAGGATATGGAGATGGTTTAATAACGAGAAGTTGGAGTTTAAATTATAGCATTGAAGAGGCATCTTCCATCTTGAGGCTTGTCATTTCATGATAGATGCCTTGAAAATACCAACACCAAGTAAGAATTTATGCTACATGTTCATTGTAACTTTCCCTTTAGCCTCTCCTAACCTCTAAGTCGTTGCATAAACCGATTAGCGTGACCCTTCAACGTTCTCTCTTGTTTCCTCTTGTTTCCTCTTGATTCACCACCTCATCATCGTCACACCCCTTCCTAAGTCTTCCATCAATCCCATCATCTGTTGTAAATAACGTCAAAACTGGCACACAACCTCCCGTTCCACTTTATTCCTCAGGCTACTCTTCAACCAACACAAACTGGTCCTCACGGCCTTCTCTAGTTCTCGCATCACTCTCGTCGTCTGTCGCTCGTAAGGTCCATGTTAGTATGCACCCTTCTGTTCCCTTTCGTTCCTTGTCCCTCGTCTGGATCACTGACCCTTGACCTAATTGATATTGTTCTCCATATTTCCCAGTAGCCGTTGTCCGATAACAACCACTGCTATTAGGGCCTCTTTCAATGTCATCAGATAGGAGGTTGATAATTGCAGAACGATCGCAACCCTCCGACTTTGAGCGGCCATGATGAGCAAACTGCAACACTCCTGCTCACTTACATCGACATTGGCTCGATTAGCCTCTCCAATAATCAGCTCGAAAAGAAAAGAGCGTCTCCATTAAAAGCAGCCCGAGTAAGTCGCATCATGCCCCAGTTGTCTTTGGCGTAGAAGCCAATCCGATCTACACTGGCAGGCTTCCCCCGAAGATGATCGAAATCTGTCTGATTATCCCTGTTCATCTCATGGTTGTTGACTCGATTGGCGTTTTTGTGCAAAGAGGGTAAGAAAAGCTCGTCGCGGGCCTTCTTCCACAACGGGTTTGCAGTATTTCCATGCTCAAGAAGTTGCTTTATCCCAAGACCTATGCTCTATGGTCCACTGAAAGATCGATTGTCTATTACTCTCCTAAGTAAGATTGAGAAGGATATATATCATTCTCGTATCTTCCCTCACGAGTGTAACACAAATCGGACTGAAGCCCTGGGCATTTGGTATATTGCCGTCAACCTCACCCATACTAAGCAACAGCTCGACTATGGCATAGTGCTGGCCCCTCACGGCCTCCTCGAATGCTGTAAAGCCGCTGTCACCGTCTACTTCGTTGACCTTTTGCTGTGACATCCTCGTTTTTCTCTACGAGGGCGTTCATAACCGTCAACTGATTCGACGAAACGATCTTAAAGATCTGTGATTGGTAAAAAGAACCCCCATACCCTTCTCGAATAAAAAAGGATCAAATTTCCACAAACCGTTCATCAATAGCTATGTCAAATGCTGTTCTTCCGATATAAGCTTCCAGGCAAGCTGCTTCAGGTGACGCCTCGAGCAAAGTTTTAACAGCCCCCAAATCATTGAAGCGTGTGGCGAGAGTCAACGGACACTCGCCGTTCCGATTTCTTGAAGTGGCCGATGCACCATGTGAGAGTAGTAAGGTGACTAACGGCGTGAACCGGTTTTCTGTAGCAATGATGATTGCTTCAGCCTCTTTGTTCTCTTTATTATCCCTTTCGGAGTCTCCTTATCTGAAACCCAGAAGTTTCCTTGTATTAGCGCCACCATCAATTAGAACTGAGATTATCTTCTGCGACATTTCTTCTTCACCAGGACTAACTACTTTAGTTAGACTGTGTATTATAGAAAGCATGCTACTATTAAAGTTTACTTCTTTTTTTATTAATCTTAATAATCAAGTTATATTTCTGCTATTCATAGTATAAAAATAAAGTCCTTCTTGTTTATAATATCT